>APFE031537845.1:0-42045 GCA_000404065.3 Pinus taeda | reverse complement strand
TTTAACCCCATACAGAAATTACCTGCATATGAATTCTAAAACACAAAAAAATAAACAATGCGAGAGCATAACACATAAAACACATATACATAGAGATTTTCCCGCTGGATCCCAAGACCGGGTGTACCAGCTTGATTTTTAATTATGTTCCTTTCAATGTTACAATACATATTTATACATGCTGAAGCATCCAATACCATGGGTCAAAAACCATCGCATCCAATACCGTGGACCAAAAACCATCGCGTCCAAAAAACATGTGCGAAAATCATGCACAAAACCATGGGTGGGTCTGCCCAACCTAACATAGGGTCCAAAACCAAAATTTTTTGGGGCACTGCCCCGAACCCCATAAAGTGAGGTTATGGGTGCCCTCCAAACCCCCTGTTAACTATGTGGAAAGAATATAACACAACCCAACATTTATGACTAGAAGAAGTCACACTTGCAAAGCTTTGCATAGAGCTTGTGCTCTCTCAGTAGTTGTAACATTGTAGCTATATGTTTTTCATGCTCTTCTTTGGTTCTTGAATACACCAATATGTCATAAAAATATACAATGACAAACTTTTCCAAACAAGAATGTAACATGATGTTCATTAGGCACATGGATGGGGTAGGGTTATTGGTAATCCCAAAGGGTACCACTACAAACTCATAGTGCCCATATATTTTCCTACAAGCAATTTTATGAATGTCTTCCTCCTTGATCCTTACTTGATGGTAGCCTGAAATCAAGTCAATTTTGGAAGAAAAATACTACTCCTTTCAACTAATCAAAGAGATAATCAATCCTTGGTAATCGGTACCTACTCTTGATGGCTACTTTATTTAATTTCTTGTAATCAATTAATATTCTAAGTGTTCCATCTTTATACTTTACAAACAATATCAATGCTCCCCATGGGGACACACTTGGCCTTATGTAAGCTTTGTCAAGCATTTCCTTCAATTTAAATTTTAGCTCAACCAATAATGGGGTCCTCATCGTATATGGATCCTTAGATTATTTTGCTACTCCAAGTACCAATTCAGTAGAGAAATCCATCTCTCTTTGAGGAGGCAATCCAGAAACCTCTAATGGAAAGAAATTTGTGTACTATTGCAAAACAGGCTACTTTTGTAATGATTTAGCTTCCTCAACTTCTATTTATCTGTCAATTTTCTCATTCTTGGAAACTTGCACTACAAATAACATGCATCTCTTTCTGCTACCGTGTTTTTCTTGCATAGTTGTGATTAACCTCACTGAAATGGGATTTTTCTTGCCCTACAACACTCTTTTTGTTCCTTTCTCATCCAAGAATTCAAATTTTTTTCCTAGCAATCTACCTTGGTCTAGTGTAAGTACAACCAATCCATTCCCAATAATATGTCATACACCCCCAATGAAAACACATTCAAGTGGGTTTTTATGGGCATGCCACTTAGCTCAAATGCATAGTACTTTACCCAATGACTCGATTGTGTAAAAGAAAGAAGAATAAGGTACTTGCCTATGGCATTAGCGATTGGATCACATTAGTGAGAAAGGTATTCAGGTACTGATGAACCGTAAATTACTTCCTGTTTGGAAATCCTTGAAGTTGGATTTCTGTAAACATTGTGTGTATGGAAAACAGTGCAAACAGAGGTTTACAACTCGAAATCATAATAGTAAAGAAATTTTGGAATATATTCATTATGATCTGTGGGGACCATCTCCTATTGTATCATATGGACGTGTTTTATATTTTTTAACATTTATTGATGAGTTCTCCTGTAAAGTTTGGGTCTTTATGCTAAAAAAGAAAGCTGGTGTATTCAATGCCTTTAAACAATTTAAAGAAATGGTAGAAAAAAGAACATGGAAATCAATTAAATGTTTAAGAACTCACAATGGCGGTGATTTTACTTCTCTATAATTTTAACAATATTGGAAGGATGAAGGAATTGTACAAAACTATTGTTTATACTTGTCAGCAAACTGGTGTTGCTAAACGTATCAATCAGACTCTTATGGAAAGAGCTAGAAGGATGATCAGCAATGCTAACTTGCAAAAAGAGTTGTGGGCAGAATTAATATCCATTGCTTGTTATTTAGTTAACAGATCACCTTCAGTAGCAATTAATTGTAAACTTTCTGAAGAAGTTTGGTTAGGTCAATCTTGTGATTATTCACATTTAAGGATATTTGGTTGTGATGCATATGGTATTATTCCTAAAAATGAGTGTTCAAAATTAGATCCAAAATCAAAATGTTATGTCTTTGTTGTGTATGACTATGCGGTGAAAGGATACGGGTTGTGGGATCCTACATCCTGAAAGATAGTCATTAGTAGAGATGTAACATTTGATGAATCGTCTCTTTTAAAATCAAATGTTTAAAGAATTGAACATGAACAGGTAACTCCAAATCAACAAATTCAGTTGGAGGCTAGACCCTTTTTTGAAACTCAAAAAGAAGGAGAGACTTCTGGAGGAAAAGGTGTTGAAGATACAAAGGAAGCCGTTGAAGTTTTTGAACTAGATCAACAACGAGTCACTCTAAGAAGGTCTACAAGGGAAATACAAACTACCAAAAGGTATGAAGATTCTATTTCATCTTTTTCTTTAATTATTGAAGATGGTGAACCTTCTTGTTATCAGGAAGCAGTAGATGATACAGATAGCTAAAATGGAAAATGACTATGGAAGAAGAAATGGATTCCTTAGCCAAGAACAATACCTGGGATCTTGTATAACTTCCTGAAGGGAGACGTTTTGTTGGATGCAAATGGGTCTTCAAGTTGAAACATAAAGTTGATGGAAGTATCGAAAGGTATAAGGCGAGACTGGTAGCAAAAGGGTATTCTCAAGTTGAGGGTATTGACTTTCATGAGATTTTTTCACCAGTTGTAAAACTTGTTTCTATTCGTACTGTGTTGGAACTAACTGCATTAGTTAACCTTGAGTTAGAATAGTTAGATGTTAAAATGACTTTTCTACATGGTGATTTGGATGAGGAGATATATATGGAACAAATAGAAGGTTTTGTACAAGGTCGCAACAGAAGATTAATTTGCAAGCTCAGGAGATCATTGTATGGCCTAAGGCAGTGTCCCAGGAAATGGTACAAGAATTTTGATTCCTTCATGGTGAGCCAGAACTTTATTATAAGTGAGTATGATCATTGTGTATACTTCAAGAGTTTTAGCGGCATATTCATTATCTTATTTTTGTATGTTGACGATATGCTTATTGCAAGAAAAATCATGGAAGAGATCAATAGGTTAAAGGCTCAACTCTCTAGGACGTTTAATATGAAGGATCTTGGAGTAGAAAAACATATCTTGGGCATGGAGATGCATAGAGATAGGAAAAATGGTAAGCATTGGTTATCACAACAGAAGTATGTGGAAAGAGTACTTGAAAAGTTTGGTATGAAAAGTGTGAAACTTGTTAATGTTCCATTACTTCCCATTGTAATATTTCTTTGGTTTTGAGTCCTAGAACTAATGAAGAAAAGTAGTATATGTCTCATGTACCATATGTGAATGTTGTAGGAAACTTAATGTATGCGATGGTATCTACAAGAACTGAAATTTCACATGCAGTTGGAGTTGTCATCAGGTTCATGGAAAATCTAGGTGAAGAAAATTAGCGAGCAGTGAAATGGGTGCTTCGATATTTAAGAGGCACAAGTGATTATTGCATCATCTTTAATGGTAGTGAAGGATTATTCCGTGGATATGTGGATGTAGGATATGTCTCATGTACCATATGTGAATGTTGTAGGAAACTTAATGTATGCGATGGTATCTACAAGACCTGAAATATCACATGCAGTTGGAGTTGTTAGCAGGTTCATGGCAAATCTAGGTGAAAATATTGGCAAGCAGTGAAATGGGTGCTTTGATATTTAAGAGGCACAAGCGATTATTACATAATCTTTAATGGTAGTGAAGGATCAGTCTGTGGATATGTGGATGTTGATTATAGAGGTGATTTCGAAAAAAGGAGATCTATTATAGGTTATGCCTTTAATCTTACAAGTGGAGCAATTAGTTGCATGTCAAAGCTTCAATAAATAGTTGCATTGTCCACTATCGAAGCAGAATATATAGCTTCTTTAGATTCCATTAAGGAAACAATCTAGTTAAAGGGTCTACTTGATGAGATTGGATGGATGCAGGAGAAAATGAATGTACTTTGTGACAATCAGAGTGCTATTCACTTGGCTACAAAGCCAGCTTATCACAACAAGACCAAGCACATTGATGTAAGGTATCATTTTCTAAGACATGTGATCGATGACAAAAAAGTAACTCTCAAGAAGTTCCATACACGGGAGAATTGTGTCGACATCTTCACGAAGCCA
Source organism: Pinus taeda (assembly GCA_000404065.3). Taxonomy (NCBI): domain Eukaryota; kingdom Viridiplantae; phylum Streptophyta; class Pinopsida; order Pinales; family Pinaceae; genus Pinus; species Pinus taeda. The sequence continues at coordinate 37,706 of APFE031537845.1, read as the reverse complement.
GTTGCAGTAGAGAAGTTGCAATGGTGTTTAGCTTCTCTTGGCTTGCAAAAGACATGATGAATGGTCGTGGGCAAGGGATTAGGAAAATTTTTGTCAAGGTGGAGTTTGTTGAATTTGACAACGAATTATGTAAATATGTGTAAAACTATATTAGTTATTATTCAGTTAGTTTTATACTGAAACAATGGTTATGTAATGGAGGAGGATCTTATATAAAATTGATGAATGCCCAAACTTTTGTATCATGGAGAATCATTGTTGATTTAATAAAGATCCAATCCCTTTCCCTGTGGATGTTTCCTTGACACCCTGTCAAGGTTTTACCACTTAAAAATCTTGTGTTTTTACTTGTGTCTTTGTGTTTGGTTTCCATTCAGTTTCAGTTATATACCTCTTGTTAAATTAACTATTTTACCTACAAGAGGAATGGTGAGGCATGTAAGATTTCATTCATCCTTTGTAGGAAGGTGTGATGGTAAGGCAAGATGATTAATGGAAAACATTGGGGCTGTGGTATGATATATTGGGATGGAAGTCTGGAGACCAGTAGATTTTGGTCCGCGTAGTTGTAGTTTGTATGGGTACTTCGGCCCTCGAGTAGTCTTGGAGTAGTGGATAAAAACAATGTTTCCACTCCCTCCATTGTGAACATACAACAAAAGGTTCAAGTTTTTATTCCTGGGCTCAGTTTACTAGTTCTATCAATAGGTTATGTGAAATTTTCATGGTAAGGTGTCCGGGCTTAGTATCCATACTTGCGGTGCTCGATAGATATTTCTTTGAGTATTTTTTGTGTTTGGGGTAGTGGTTGGATCTTTGTTCTGTAGGGAGTCTTTTGGTTACCCCGCTCTTTTTAGTTTTATCCTAGACTTATGGGACGCGTAATTGAGTGAGTCGCATTTCATCTCGGAGGTCATTGGGGAGCCTAGTAGTGTTTTCTCTAGATTTTGGTTGGCTTGAGCTATGCTCTCAGGTTTATATGCTTTGGGGTGAAATATTTTTTCCCACGATTATGCTTCCATGTGTTCCCCCTCACACTAGAGAGGAAGAATCGTGGGTCTAGTTGGTGCAAAATATAGGTGTGGTCGAGCTTGTCTCCCCCTTGGCTGGGGTGTGGTGGTTGAGAGTTCCATGGGGAAGGCTCTTGTTGGATGATTTGGGGATGGCGCCAGTCTTGCTTTACCTCACGACTTGTCAGGAGGTGGTGAAGGGTGATGTAAGTCTTGTCTTGGGGGCATCTTCCCGGGAATTCACCATGTGAGCTATACTACATAATTATTTCTCCCAACCCAAGCGGAGGGGAATGTCAACAAAAAAGGGTGGATCCAACAATGAGTTGGAGGTGGTGCTGGGCGATAGGGCTACTGGAAGACCCATGCAAAGAGGGTGTTCCACTAGTGGTGTAGGCAGGCCATCATCTAGAGCTTGATGTGGTAGAGGATGTGTGTGTTCTGTGTAGGATGGTTGGGATGATAACGATAATAAGAATAGAAGTGTGGATCGTGGGCATGAGGTAGGTGTGCGGGTTTAGGGTGCGCAGGAGCTATTGGCTGACATAATCGCTTTGTTGCCCATTGTGACCTGCTCCAGTCTTTTCTGGATCGCCTGAAGCATACAACAATATCAGAAAGGAAGAGCATTATATTTTCATTTCCATGTTAAAATAACTGCATTACTTTCAATTCCGTGTCAGAGAAAGGATTGTGGTCATTTGGTAGTGACAAAAATTGCTAGTAGAAAAGGTCGAGAAGTTGGAAACATGGTTGGCTCACTTTGGGAAACATGTTCAGTGTTCATATCACCCCCCTTCCCTTCTAGGTACTAGGATGGATAACCCAAAGTTAATTAATTCTGATGATTAAGTCTGGTCATAGGCATCCTTCTGGTTCTGTTTACCTTTTGGTGTTTTTGGCCTATCAAGCTATGGAATTATAATATGCTTCTTCTTCTGCTTTTTTGTAAGATGGTGATAACAGTGGTCAACAAACCCGATCGGGGTGACACCACTTGAATTTTGATATCTATGTACTCTCCTTTTGATTAATGAATATATCCTTGACTTACAAAAAAACCATTGACAAAATTCATACCCCATAAGTAATAGATACACTTAACTTACAACTTTAAAGAGAGATATCAAACTTATAGATTTATCAAGATAATAAGAAGCGTCTTCACAAAAAAACATATTGAATTTTTTTTTTAATAAGGATTTTCATATTATTAATGTTTTTTTAAAACATAATATTTAAAACCAATGAAAAAAGAAAATGAAGAATATAAATATATCATTGAATCATGGTGATCAGGTGCTCAAAATTAGGCTCAAAACTCAAAGTGGTAGAATCTTGATAAAATTAGCTTCATATCGAAGGGCTCGTCATCCTGATTCCAACGGTGTGAATGACACTCGAATCTGAGCTCATATGAAGAAGATAAAGCAAGTTAAAGTTCAGGTTTGACTTGGACAGATGGCAGGAGAAGATGATGTGGCAAGACTCTTTAGTGAATGTGGAGGCACCAAGTGGTAGGCTGCCATTGGCCCCACATTTCACAAATCACATATCACCCACACCGTGTTCAGAAACCATAAGATCCGTCGGTTCCCGCTGATTGCGATTTTCCATGGAGCTGTTGGTGCTGATAGTTTATGGCTGCCACACGGTGAAATTTTCGCCTAGTTAGCGCTTTTTGGAGCAAAATTGTAGGATAATGCAAGAAATGGTGCAATTTGTGGAGTGAATGTTGGGAAATCTAGGAGAGGTCATAACTTCTTCTATTTTTTCCCAAATTGGATGCAAAAAGAGGATAGATATCCATTTTTGGATATTTTGGACTCATTTAAGCAGGTTTCAAAAGAATTTGAGCATAATAGAGAGGCCTAAGCCATTGGAAGCTGGACCAAGGAGACATATACTAGGAGTGGTGAACTCCTTTATCATGTTCCTATTCTAATGTATTTTTGATGATGTTCTGTACATGTTTATGTTGTTGTTCAATCTCTAATTTATGTTAAATTTCTCATAAAAATAACATAAAAACTCATCATTTCACTTGCAAAAATTCATGAATCCTTAAGCACAATGAAATAATTTTGTTTCTAATCTATTGAGGATCCTAGCATAATAATCTAATATTCTAAATCAAATCATTTTGGTATTGGAGCTCTAGGTTGTGTTTGTGAAAGAAGGATTTAATAGTTTGCAAGTTTATGTCATGCTTACAAGGTTAAAACTCAAAAAGAGGAGAAGGGAAGCTGGTTGGAAGCCCTAAAGTTGGTTCAAGGGGAAGGAGATCAAGGTTGCCACAATCTCCAACACTAGTTTAGCCTCAAGTTGCAGTTGAAACTCCAGAGATCATGTCTCATGAAGGAGAACCTACAAACATGACAAAAGATGAGAAGACCTTCAGAAAGGCTTCTTTGATATGACAAAGATGGTAAAGGTCATCTATGAAGAGAGGTATACTAGGTTGCAAGGGGAAAGTTTCGGACCTCTCAAAGGAGAAGGATCTTCAAGAGGAGGTATTGGAAAAGGAGGTAATGGAAATGGAGACAAACCTCCACCCTCTCCACCATCTTCTTCATATTCTTCTTCACAAGCATATTCACCCTCTTCCACTAACACAACCCTTACTCATACTCATCATCGTACTTCAAAAGGAAATGGTAAATTACTTTTCTTTAAACTTGATGTTAAATTTGAGCTTCCTGTGTATAATGGTGAAGTGAATGCAGAGAAGCTTGATAATTGGATTCATAAGTTGGAGGTCTCTTGTAGGATTCAAAACCTTTAAGAGGATGACATAAAGGTTCAATTAGCTTCCTTGAGAATGGAGGGTGCAATACTAGTATGGTGGGAATCAAAGACCCAAGAGGAGATTAAAAAACTCGATAAGATCTCAATTTTATGGAATGATTTCATTATTGCAATGAAAGAAAATTCTACCCTCTAGCTTATATGAAGAAAGCCATCATGAATTGGCAAAACTTTAGATAGGTTAAAGGTCAAAATGTGCAAGATTACACCCAAGAATTCTGAAAAATGTCTTTGATGTTAGGTGTAGATTTGTAATCATAGGACACATTGTTGAAGTACATAGAGGTTTACAATTTTTTATTTTATTTTTATTTTTATTTTTATTTTTTTATTTTTTATTTTTATTTTTATTTTATTTATTTTATTTTATTTTTATTTTTATATTTTCATTATTTTTATTATTTATTTTTATTTATTTTATTTTATTTTTTTTAATAAGGCTACTTCTATATTAATACAAAATATTTTACACCGAGGCCATGACCTCATAGTGCTAGCCCAAAATTGCGGCATGATTATAGTCAAAGCAAATTTGTGTACCAAAATCCATTGGAGTATTGCCCTCCAAAACTATAGAGAGCCTGTTCCTGAGTAAAGAAAAAATACATAAAGCCCCATAGTTGGACTTGTAATCTTGGGTTGGTCCTGAATTGTATGTCAACCAGAACTTGGAAATGGAACTTGAACCGAAGCTCGACGACAACCTAGACTGTAAAACTAGACAAGGTAGTTGTGACCAGCTACATGACAAATATCTGACAACAGAGGTAACTGTGACTGCGACCAAAAATGGAATTTGAAGACTAGCAGGATACCCTTTGCATATAGAAAATAGGCAGTAAGAACTAATGCACTTGTAATCAAAATTAGGATAGTGAAAAGTGGAACTTCTCAAGCTGGCAGATGTGTGACAGACCCAAAAGGAACCAACCTGCTTAAGCCTCAGGAGAGGGGTCAAGCGTCTCCTTGGTAATGCGACAGTCAAATTTGTTATCCTCATTGTCATCAGAGGATCTTGATGGATTCTTCATGTTCTATGAAGCCTTGCCTTTACCAGAGCCTGAAGCTTTGCTCTGATACACATTTGCCTGGCTGGGACCTAGATTGTCTGCCACTGGCCTGTCCAAAGTTGCTTTGAAGGAGCGGGCTACATGACTCACATTGAGCTCGTCAAGCTCAATGGTAACCGTGGCCATGAAGGTGGAAGAGCCATGACTGCAGGGGAAACATAACCGAGCGGCATTGGGCGTTGAATGGAATGAGCTTAGAACTGGAATTTGTATCCCTCTGCCTCTACCCCGACCGCTTTGAGTGGCAGGGTATCTATTCAAGTGCAGGTACAGATCTGAAGTTGAGGAGTCTGTCATGGGGGAGGTGGCTTGGCGCCCAGATTGCCCACGAGAGCTACCTCTTCTGCAGCTCACCTGCTTACGCAATTTTGGCATAGCTGGAGGGGCGGGTTGTACCTGACTTCTTGGAGCACGAAGGAAGCTGTGAATGGGGAAAACAGACTTGGCTTCAGAGCTCAGGGTAGCAAGCGGGTAACGAGCATGAACACGAGGGGACCAGAGGATGGCGAGGAGGCAAAGATAGAAATCTCTCCAGTGAGCCGAATCCTAGTTAGCTTCCGAGAGAGGACGATGACAAGCTGATGCAGTTGCAATGGAAGAGGGGCCTGAGCGGAGAGGATAAACATGATTATGGCGGGTTAATGGCGCCATGATCAAGAAATTAGCCACAGTAAATGACTGTCCTCGTGTCATTAAAGTCGCCTTAAGGTGGAGCAAGTGCGGAGTGATAACCAAAGCCTCGAGAGTGTGAGTGGAAGTACAGTACAAATGCATGTCCATCCCGATCACTGACCACGCGCCTCTATTACCGTTAGACACCCGGATCTGGGATGGATAGGTCTTGTTGCACCAGAAGAGTGCAGTTTCTTTTGAGTTGTGGATCATTGGAATAGTTTAGTGGGCTAGAGAAGAAGGGGAGCTACTGATCAGTCCCTTGATTAGCTAGTCTGTCTGCAACTTTGTTAGTTGTACGCTTGATGTGCTTGAAGGAAATGTTGCAAGGAGTTTTTAGTCATTCTTCGATTTGTTCCAGTCTACTAAGAAGCCTCCAACTTGAAGCTATCTTTGCAACTAAGGATCCTGATTGTATCTGGATGGCAGCTTCTATGAGAATTTGTGAATCCCCTTCAACCTCTAAGGGGAGCAAGTTCTCTGTTTTTGCTATATATAACCCCTACCATAGACCTTCAATCTTAGCTACGTTGTTGGTGTCTCGTCCCATCAAAAAATGATACATATGCAGGATCGATCCCTCAGTGTTTTTGATGATGCCCCCGAATCTAGCCGGCCCAAGATTGCCCTTAGCCGCTCTGTCGAAGTTTAGCTTGTAGGGGTGGATGATCGGAGGAGACCAAGAGTACGCTGACTCAGAGTGTATAGTATTATTAGCCTTGTTAAGATTTAGAGAGGTGAGATTTAAATTCCAGTTGGTGAGAATGAGGCATTCCTGAGGGGAGGCTGGCATGTCTGAGTCTTGCCATTGACTGAGAGCTAGAGTTTCTTGAAGATTCTGCTTCAGGAGGAGCCAAAGGATGTCGAGAGGTGAGCTGTGATTTTTGAAGATCCTGCTACTTCTTTCCTTCCGGATGATCCAAAAAATGAAGCCCGGTAGGAGGTTCTAGAGAGCATTGAGAAAAGTACTTTGGAAAGGCTTCTGTGGCTAGGTTCTAATAGTGTTTACTATATCTCCCTCACTTCTACCTATTCTTCCGTTACAGTGTGTTGTTCTCTCCCACATTTGTGCTGCTAGAGGGTAGGTGTTCAAGAGATACCTAGTGTCCTCTGGGTGAAGATTGCAGTTGGAGCGTCTAGATGGTCTGATGAATCCTCGCTTTTGTAAGTTATCCCATGTGAGGATCCTTTTTTTGCTGAGAAGCCAAAGGAATGTGGATACCTTAGGCCATATTTCGGTTGCCAGACTTGATCCCAAAGTTGATACTTTACTATCTAGATGGGGTGATGAAGGATTTGATATGCTTCCTTGGTGGTAAACATACCCTTGGTGGTGTATCCCCATCTCAATCAGTCTTTCTGCTAAGAGAGTTTGATTTTCCTCATATTGAGTTCTTGATCAACTTTGTCATATGTTTCCTCCTGCCAGTTGGTCTGCCAAGTGTTTTCCGATTTCCATAAATGAAAGCCTTGGGGGGATTGCTGCTGCCAGAATTGGTGTACATGGATTTCTTAGTCTACTGCATGGTTGCTTGCCACTTGGGTTTGTTAAAGAGGGAGGCAAGTTTGGGAAGTTGTTTCCAGGAGTCATCCCAAAATCTCGCAGTCGTGCCTGAATGAATTTCCCAGAAGCTATGTGTTTGAATGAAAGTGCTATGTATCTTGGCAGAATTCCAGATTAGCGAGCCAGGATTTGTTGGACTGCAGTGGATTAGTTCCTCTTTTTACTTCCTGGGGCATACTTGGCCTGCCAAAGACGACCCCAAGGAGTATGCAGTTTAGTGATCCAATTCCACCATATGCGTGCCCCCATGATTTTGTTGCTGTGATGGGGATCCCGAAGACCTAGTCCCCCTTCTGATTTCGGAAGACATATTTCCGTCCATTTGACTAGGGCCCATTTTCTGTTGTGGCCAGTTGACCCCCAAAGGAAATTTCTTTGCATATTGCGAATATTCCTCAATACCCATTTTGGGGCTGCTAAAATTGAGAACAGATACAGAGGCATGGCTTGAAGAACTGATTTGATGAGGATAATCCTACCGGTGATCTTGAGGGAACAGAAAGTCCAGGAAGAGATCTTGGTCTCTAAGTTGTCAAGGAGGGCCTTCTAAGATGAATGTTTGATGGCAGAGTCAAACAGGGGGGCTCCCAAATATTTCGACGAAAGTTTGGCTATGGAAAAGCCTAGAATTCTAGCTATGTTCCTTTGCGTGAGAACAGGAGTATGGAAGGAAAAAAGCTGAGATTTGGAGGCATTGATGGTGGTGCCTAAGGCTTCTGAAAAAAGATTGAGCAGGGATTTGAAGGCAGAGGCTTCTTGAACTGATGGATAGCCAAAAAACATATTATCGTCAACAAACTATTGGTGAGTGATGGGAGGCTAGCCATGCAATGAAATGCCTTTTAAGGAATGAGAAGAAGAGGCCAAATGAAGAAGGCAGCTAAGCCCTTCAGCCATAAGAACAAAAATGAAGGGGGAAATAGGATCTCCTTGACTAATTCCACTAGAAGGCTGAAAAGGAGGTGAGGGGGACCCGTTGAGAAGGATGGAGAAGCAAGGGGAGGAAATGAGATTCATTATCCATCAGGTCCAGGTAGCATTGAAACCAAATGCAAGTAAGATGTGTTTGATGTAGGTACAACTTAGTTTATTGAAAGCTTTGGAGAGATCTAGTTTGAGAATCATACCTAGTTTTTTCAATATCTTGAGAGAGTGGATCACTTCGTCAGAGAGAATGATGCCATCCAAAATCTGGCACCCTTCTACATATCCTGTTTGCTCTAGCGAGATGAGAAGAGGGAGAAGAGGTTTGAGTCTGTTCGCCACTGCTTTAGATATAAGCTTATAGATGACATTGCATAGTGCAATTGGTCTATATTTGTCAGGGGTCTTGGATTCTTCCACTTTAGGAACGAGCGCTAAGAAGGTTGTGTTGAGGGAAGGAAGGACCCAATGCATTGACCGAGATTCCTCCACTAGTTCCCATACCTCTGTTTTAATGAGCTCCCAGAAAGCATGAAAGAAGTTGGTTGTGAATCCATCGGGTCCAGGTGTCTTACCATCCTTGAGTTGGGTCATTGCATCCTCCACTTCCTGCAAAGAGATAGGCTGAAGAAGTCTTTTGTTGTGATCTTCATTAATGATTTTAGGAATGTGTTGCACTATATTTTGTATGGCTTGAGTTCTGCTACTCGACGGTTCTTTGAGAATATTCTAAAAGTGTTCTTGGAATTCCTGTACTATGTCTTCATGCTTTTCTAGTTTCTCCCCTTGTTGATTGTTGATAAAGGCGATGTTGTTGTGCATTCTCCTTTGAATGGTTAACCTGTGAAATAATTTTGTATTTTTCTCCCCATCCCTGAGCCATCTGATCTTGGATTTTTGACGCCAGAGAGTATCTTCTTGCTCCCTCTGAGTTTCAATTTGATTTTGGAGAGTCTTCTCTTGTAGTGCATATTCCTCCTTTCGGCCTTCTGATATAATGCATTGTTGCAGTGTATTCATTTGTTGCTCCAGCACTTTCCTTTCATCAAATATGTTGCCAAACTGAGTGTGATTCCAAGTTTTTAGCGCTTGCTTAAGGTATTTGATCTTTTTTTGGAATTGAAACATCTTGGCTCCTACGGGGGGAGTGAAGGATTTCCAGGCAGCTGTCACCACTTCTTTTAAGTTAGGGTGTGAGAACCAGAAGGATTCAAAGCGGAATGGTTTGTTACTCTTTGACTCTGGTCGTGACCATTGAAGCATTATGGGCCAGTGATCTGAGCCTGCTTGAGGTAGAATGGAGGCGTGGAAATCTCCACCTAAATGAATGGCGTTATCTGAAAGGAGGAAATGATCAAGTCTGGAGGCTATGTGCTAAATTCCTCTACATTTGTTGGTCCAAGTGAACATACCATTTGAGGTCTGAAGATCCATGAGCTAATTCCGAGCTATAAATTCTTTAAAGCTAGTGCTGTCTTCTTCCAGTTTTTCTCGGCCTCCTGATTTTTCCTCTAGCATCGTAATAATGTTGTAGGCTCCACCACTTATCCATAGGGGATGTCTTCTGCCAGAGCTGAGATTTGTGAGAGAGTTCAATACATCCAGCTTTTTTTGAAGATCTTGAGGAAAATACACATTAGTGAGAAGACCATGGATGTTGGTACCTATCAGGTGGAAGGTAGTTGAAATGAAGAAGTGAGAGGCATGAAAATCTTGAAGGGAGAGGATTTGTGGGTTCCATAAGATCGCTAGCCCTCCAGAAGCGCCTAAGGCATCCACAGAGACTAAACAACAACTTGTCCAAACTTTGTTTAGAATTTTCTCCAGTGAATTACTATTACCTTTGGTTTCTTGTAGAAAGACTAGTGAGGGATTTTCTTGTTGAATCATTTTTTTTAGCATTCTATGTTTTGCAGGACTGTTAAGCCCTCACACATTCCATGATATTAGCTTCATGAGGAACTATGGGGTAGAGCTTTGTAGAACATGGTCAGGTTGGGAATTCTCTAGAATCCACTAGCATTTCTCAAATAATGATAGTCCTTTGCAGATCGGTTTTGTGTCCTCGTTTTTTTGTGTCTTTCAATTTTTTTTTACCATCCGAGTGACTACTTTCTTGAATGCCAAGATATTTGTTTTTTTGTGCCTTGGTTAGGACTCCTTCAAGTCTTTTGATCTCTTTTGGGGGAATTTCACTGAACTCTTTTTGTAGACACGCTGCTTACAGCCTGAGTAGGTCCAGATCTGTTAGATCTTCACCCTCTGGTTCTTCTTCCGTGAGTGATAGATTTCCCTGTTCCTACTCTTCTGACCTTTGATTGTTGTTGAGGGTTAGGGAGGCGTCAACCTCCATGGTGGAGGATTGCATGGCGGTTTCAGCGGAAAATTATTTTTCCGAAGAGGTTGAAGTTGGAGTGCGGAGATGAGCTGACTTGGAAGTCGAGGTTGAAGGATGAGGGGGAGGCACAGGGGTGAAGGGGGAAGGATCTGAAGGTGGATTGGGAGTATTATCCTCCAAGAGGGTAGGAGAAGGCAATATGCCAAAGCTTTTTTGGGTTTCAGGCTTCTTTGGCTCTTATGGAACTACTGGAGGTTTCTTGGTATGCTTTCTACAGCCAGGAACTCTCATGAATCCTTCAGCGTCTTTACTTGTCTCTGATGCAGAAGATTTTGACTGAAGATTCAGAGGGAAATCTTTGAAAATATGGCCATGCTCATGGCATCGTTTGCAATGGAAACGAATGTGCTCGTAGTCTATAGTTTGTAGACATTCATAATCATCATGAAATAAACTTACCGAATTCGTGAGTTCTTTGGCCAGATGCATGTGAACGTAGATATTGACATAGGAGGTGTATCTACGGTGTTTGGTTTCCTCAGCTACTTTGATGAAAGTTCCTAGGGTGTTTCCAATGTCCTTTAATGTCTCTTCTTTCCAGTATTCCACGGGAAGAGAGTATAGGTGTATCCATACCGGAGCCCAGGAGAGGTTCTCTTTGTCTGGATCGAACCTTGCTTTCCATTCTTGAAGATATAGGCCTACCAAATTGAAGAAATACAGTCCTCCTTTGAAGATGTGATTTTTGTCTTCGAGGTAGTTGAAGATGGCAGTGAAGAAACCTTTGGGTCCTAGCTGCAGTGTGAATTGACCCTTAGGTTTCTATTTGGAGGCTATCCAACCATGCAAGGCTTTTTCAGTTGGCCAGAACCCGAGGAACTTGCCTATGAGTGCATGATCACTCATGTATTGGATTTCGGCGTTGATTCGATCACTGGGTAGATCTATTTTGATTCTTTCTGCAGATTTAGGAATGCATGTTGCAGAGAATGCTTTTGGCCATGACATCGTATTTCTCTAGTCTATACCTTTGTCTTTTGGCTTCCCTTTGACCTGCAGCAACTTTTCCATTGTCGTTTTTATCAGGATCTGCATGAAAGCTAACAGTTGGGTCAGGACCTTGACCAGTTGTTGCTTCTCCATTTACTGACTTGTCAGCAGAGGGATATGATGAGGGAGGGGGGGCAGAGCCCACCCCTCCGGACAGCATCGCCATGGCAAGGAGATCAACGACGTCGTTGGTTAGAGTAGCCGAGAATGCAAAGGGAGTGGGCAACAAGATTTTTTTGAAACCCTAACGGGGGCAGCATCGATCACTAGTTCGATTGCACCAGAGCTCCGTGATGTTTTATGAGAGGTTTACATTGTTACCTTAGGCATACTATCTTAATGTTTAATCCTAATAATATAGATGATGTGTGTGTGAAAACCATTCATCTTGAGGAAAAAGGGAAAAACCCTTGAAAAGAAGGTTGTAAAAATCCATTTAGGAGTAAAGGAAAGGAAAAGGATTTCAAATGGAAGGCAAAGAAAAATGCGTCTATCAAAAAAGAAGGAGAGAAAGTTACATGCAAACATTGTTCCAGAGAGGGTCACGATGAAGATCATTGTTGGAAGCTTCATCCCAAAATGAGACCAAAGAGAAACAACAAAAAGGGAAAACAAAATACAACTGCAACCACTCAACATGATTTGGGATCTGATTCGGGTGATGAAACTAAAATCATAGCCATATGGTTTGTTATCACTCCTCCAGATCTCCAAGCTTGAGGAAGAGTCTAGTTGAGGTAACCATAGACCAATATTTTGACTTGGTATATAGCCCTACAAAGCTGGAGAGGGATCTCTCCAAAGGATCTCAGCCAAGAGGGATGGATGGATTAGGGTTTTAGGCTAGATATAATAGCTCAAGGTTTAGATTTGATTTGATTGGGGTAGTCAATGGATGAGTGAATCAGGTTAGAGAGTGAACCAGGTCAGGGCAAAAGAAAATCATAATTGTAGAAATATGATGGGGAAAGGTAGGTAACTACTTTAACACTTCATAGTATCTTGATGGAATGGTTTAGATTGATGAGGTGATAAAAAATTCATGGAAATCATGAATACTTTTTAAATTGAAGAAATGAAACAAATTATGATGATTTTCCCAAAACAGAAGGTGGAAGATGAATTCTTCTTATCACCCTTGAAAATCAAACATATTTAGAAGTGAAATGGATCATGGAAAATAAAAAACATTCATATACATGTAACTGAAGAAGAAACAATGTCAAAATACCATGCCACGGGAATCCCACCAAAATAGTGTAACTCATCTAATATATTCCATGTCAAAGTCTGAATCACTAATACAACATCCAATGGAGTCCAACCTCTAAAAAGAGTGAAGAAAGGGAAGATATCAACATGAAAAAAACTCCTCCCAACCTCAGGGGTCGAATCCATGAGAGGAGGAGTAGTTCCACCAAAATCTAAACTGATAGTTAGAGTGTAGGATGGTCAAAGTGACTCATCCCTAATTACATTGAAACTGATTCATTTGACTTGATGAAGTCTATCTACCTAATTTATTTACCCTAGGTAGTAGTAAAAACATGTTAATTACATTTACTTCATCAATTACATAAGTGAAAATTGATTTCTAAAGGTGAAAATCAAAACTGGAGCAAAATAGTGAAAAAATCAGGGAATTTTTCCCTATGCGTAGTGCCATTTCTCTATGTGCAGCACCATAAGCCTGTGCATAGCAGTAACTTCAAGCTAATTTTTGAAGGGGCTTCTGATGTCTAAATTGAGCTCATGATAGTGCATTGGAAAGATTATCCTTTCTAATTTCCAGAAATTTCATTGGTTTCATCCAAATACTTCTTTTGTGCGCAACTCCTAGCTAAAAAAGAGGGCAGAAAGGTGCATTTTGAGGTGTTTTTAGCCATTTATTCTTATTCAATGGTCCAAATTTGGTGTGCCAATAGTCAAAAGTGTATGTTGTTGGCCTTATGAATCTAATGGTAGTCTTGGTTTTCCATTTGGAGGCCTCAAGAAGATGCGTAATTCCTAGGGCGTTGGACATAGCACAGTTCACTTGTGACAAAACTGTCCAATGTTGCACAAAAAACCCAAAAATGTCAAAATTGCCCAAAATATTATCAAAACTGGTGTATAAGTTGTTGATGAAGTTTCCTAGGCATGGAAAGAGGCCTCAGAAAGGATATACAACTTTCCTTTATCCTCTTTCACCTTTAGGGTTTCAAGCTTTGACATCATTTTCTTGAGCTTGGACCTTGCTATTTGGCTTCTTTGACAATAGTACTTTGCCATATTCCTCTATATGCCATTCCATTTTAGCCATTTCTAGGAGATTTTCAATATGGTTGCCCACCCTCTCAAGCCAATGCTCCCTATTTTCATTGATGATTATGGCCATTTGCTCATTTAAGGTAAGTTTATTTGCTAGTTCAACTTCTTTATGTTTTTCTAGTTCCAATGCTCTTTTTAGGCCTTTGGTCCTTAGAATTTTTCTTGGCACTTGTTCTTCTAGCTCATCATCATATTATACATAAGCTTCATCAAGTAAGGCCTTAGCCTTTTCTGCCTCTCTTTGTGCTTTTATGAATTTCACTTCATCAATGAAGTGCTTTGTCTTCAGCTGCTTATTCTCCTACTTGTAGAAGTTAATGACGAATCTGGCCCTGTCAAGATTAGCTTGGAGTTCTCTAATATTGGCATCCTTCCCCTTAAGGGCTATGCTCAAGACCTCATAGTCATCCTGCTCACTTAGATCAACATGCTCAAAATCTTGTTCTCTCTCATGGAGGTCCTCCTGTTGTTGCTAGATTTCTACCTCTATCATCTTTTCTTTACCTTTGTGTACTTGCTTTGTTGATGAAGAAGGAAAGGCCCCTCCCATGATTTGTGGGGATAACAAATACCTATGGTCTCTCTGATAAGTGTCTGCCAATGTGCTCAAATATGGACTCTTAGGATTGGTGACCTCAGCTCTGCCAAATAACCCTGCATGATCATGAAATGGTGATGATGGTGGTGAAATAGGTTGAGATGATGGAGGGATAGATGTAGTGGGCTGAGATGGAGGGGGTATGTCTTCATCATGATGAATAGTGGTATGAGATGAATATGGCATATCTTCAACATTTGGAGGTTTTGGAGCAGTGAAAATATGATTGGCAATGAAAATGTCCTATGCAATGTTCAACTGGTTAAGGTGATGGAGGGCAATGATCTTGACCAGAGAGGGATGGAAAATACTATTCATTTTCTGCTCATACCTTTTTCCCTGAACTATGTATGCCATTTTCTCAATAAAACTTCCCGGACCATTTTTCCTTTTTACTACAGTGCATATATTTTTGACATCATTTGTTTTAATTTTGAATACCCCATACTCGGATGGAAGTGCACTTCCCAAGATCATAATCATATTCATATCTATCACAAATAGTTGTGGAAGGCCCACTATAAGAATCACTTATACAGAATTTGCAATGGTTTTGTCCTACCTGTATATTATTCTATCTTCAATAAGCCTACCCCTAGGATATCTCAGGAAGCATCAATTGACCTAACAACAGTGGGTAGCTGGTTCAGATAGAGAAATTCACTTATGTAAGGCTTTTTGGTAGACTTACCAAACCCCATGTTCTTCCTCTATATGTTCCTGATAAATTGTTAGCCCGAGAGTTAGCATATCAGCTAATAGTTGAAAGAATGTCAGAAACCCTTAGAGATTCCAAGAAACATATGTGGCCTGCATTCCCCTTATGGTGTGCCATTTTTACCTTACATGATTATAGACATGCAGAGAAAGAGGCAAAGAAGATTCAGATGCTAAATCTTGCCACCATTCCAAATATACAATATGACCCAAGGAAGTTTGCCTATAATGTTACTTCTCAAGCTAAACTTACTAGATTTGATCATGAAGTAGATGACTTTGATGATTTGTTTGCTTTAGCCGAAATACTTTATTGGGTTACATGATTGGCTAGTATCAAATATGGAGAAGAGGGACGAGAAAAATTCAATAGGCTCAAAGCCTAGAGGTTGCAAACTCTACCTTTGGATCTATTAGATACAACCCCAATAATTCAGCCATAGATTCAAAGTAAAAAGCAAGCTCTCAATAATACTCCTGTAGTGGAGAAGGTTCCTGAAAAGGAAAAGTTGCCAGAGTAGGAGTAGAGACAAGAAACAAGTAGCGGACCCCTTGATTCAAGCATTTATGTTGATCTTAAACTAATCAAGGAACGACAACAATTTGATTCCATCATTAGTAATACTGAGAGCATTTAAGGATTCGGCACACCTGAGGTGACCACTATTCAAAATTCAGTAATCAACACAGTTCCAACTGAAGGAACAAGAAGACCACCCATGATTCATAAGGACTTAGAAATAATCCCTGAAAATACCTTCGATGAGATTCTTTTACACATAGAAGAGATATCACCATTAGATGTCTTCTATAGCCCTAAGCATAGGGTTATAATCAAGAGACAAAGCAAAAAGATGAAAATTGATCACTCTCCTCTTTTGACTTCACAAACGGAGATGATGAATGTGGTACAGGGAGAGGAAGTTAATCCTTTTGATGATCTCATCAAACTTTCTCAGTATGTTGGAGCATACACAGCGGCCACAATGGATAAAGCATTGGAGGTCAGTAATTTACTAAAATAAAAATACCAAGCAATCAATTTTCTAGAAGCATAGGCATATGAGAGACAACAGAAAATAGAACAGCTGGAACAAAAATTAGCAGTCCAGAAGCAACTAAATGATTAGTTGAATTATCAATTACTCAAAGAAAAGCAAAGGATTGACGAGAAAGAAATTGTAGAATTGAGACTTCTGTGATCTGTCATAGTTATAAGAATAGCTTCGGTGTAAATCACATAAAAATGACCTTTGTCGACGCGTTTCGAACCAACTAGTGTGGTTCATCGTCAGGACAAGTTGAAGACATCGATCTGGCCTAGCAAGTTAAATACCCTGAGCAGAGACTCCAACGGCTAGATAACGACTATCTTTGACCCTAAGGCCCAGTCCAACTTGATTTCAAGGCCAAAACTCTTGCCTCGGCTTGTCTCCTTCCTAAGCTTTGGAAGAGGTATGTTGATGACACTAATGTCATCTGGCCCCATGGCCAGGAGGAGCTGGATCGTTTCCTTGATCACCTCAATGGCCAATCCTCAGCTATTAAGTTCACCCTGGAAAAAGAGGTCAATGGCAGCATCCCTTTCTTGGATATTCTTTCTAGGAAGAAGGATGGCTCTCTCTCCCTCGCAGTGTTCCGTAAAAAAACGCACTCAGATCAATATCTTCATGCTGATTCCCATCACTTCCCGGCTCAGATGATGGGTGTTCTTAACACTCTAGCCACGCGTGCCCTCAGGATTTCTGATAATGAGAACCTAGATAGAGAGAGATCCCACCTCCTTGATGTCTTTGTGGAAAATGGGTATAGTAGGCACCTAGGTCGGAAAGCTTTCCTTAAAGCCTCTAAAAATGCGTTGATTAAGAAAGAGCCTAAGGAGCGCCAGCTAGGTGTCCTTCTACCCTATGTCCAAGGGACCACAGACAAAATTGCGCGTATCCTTAGAAGGTTTGATATTCCCTCCACCTTCAGACCCCTCAGAACCATCCGTAATTCCCTGAGATCGGTGAAGGATCCTGTTAACCCCAAGGACATGAAGGGTGTGTATCTGATTCCTTGCTCCTGTGGGCCACCCTATATAGGGGAAACTGGGCGCTCCATCCAGTAGAGAATTTGCGAGCATGCAGCAGATTTGAGGCATGGAAGAACTAAATCCTCAGCCCTAGCAGAGAATGAGGACAAGACCAAGCATCACGTCTACATCGAGGAGGCCAAAGTCATTGCCAGGGTGGATCGTTTCCATCATCGCAAGCTAAGGGAAGCTATTGAAATTGAGTGTAGACCCATCAATCTCAACAGAGATGATGGCTGGAAGGTCAGTAGAAATTGGATCCCCGCCCTGTCGTCTTAGGGTTTCTTCCTTCCCTCTCCGTTCTTCCAGGATGCTTTCTTCATGATCGTGCAGGTTTCTAGTATTATTAATGTATTTATGTTTGTTGCCATTAATCCTTTTTTATTTTACCAATTTTTGACGTAGGTCTTTTTCCTGAGTTGGTCGTTAATTAGTTTATTCATAGCATCATTATTAGTAGGGTATCCAGATCATGTTGTATTCCTTTATTTATGTGATTGTCTTTTCAGCTCCTTGACCTAGCAGTTAGAAGTATGCCCCCCCTTCATCTTTCCTATCGCAATGTGATATGGTCAAGAATATATTATCTCAATAAATAAAATAAATTTATTTAATTTTCAAATCGAACCTCTTATGAATATTATTAATACGTGGTAAATGTAATAAATCTTATAAACAGAAATAGGTTTAATATTACATAACTCTAGTTAATAATTCATGCATCTTTTAGTTTTTAATTTATTAAATAAACACTCTTTGTTTTTAAATTACCTTTGACATTATTTATTCTATTATTGTTTTTAAATTACCTTTGATATTATTATTTATTATTTTTGAAATAAGAATATGTAATTTATTTAAGTAACCTAAATTACTTCCTATAAAGAAATCACTTAATCAAACAATAAAAATATATAATATTCATTGGTACTATTTTATTAATATCTTAATTAGGTATATTACTAGTCATTATAACTAATTTTACTAAATTCTAGAAATAGATTATTATATTATTAATTTGAATATAATAAATGTAATAATAATAATTTAAATTCTTCAAAAGAAATCTTTCAAACTAAAAATTAATTTTTGAACAACCATTAATATTAATTTATTATTAACCTAATGTCATCTAATTAAATAAATTACGTATATTTCTAGTCAACACACCTAATTTCACTAAATTCTAAAAATAGTGTATTGTTTTATCAATTTTAGTATTATAGAAATAATAATAATATTAAATTTATTAAGAAAAGTTGGACTGGGCCTTAGGGTCAAAGATAGCCGTTATCTAGCCGTTGGAGTCTCTGCTCAGGGTATTTAACTTGCTAGGCTAGAGCGATGTCTTCAACTTGTCCTGACGATGAACCACACTAGTTGGTTCGAAACGCGTCGACAAAGGTCATTTTTATGTGATTTACGCCGAAGCTATTCTTATAACTGAGCAAGAAATTCATAAACAATAGTAGTTATCCCAAGCATTGAGTAAGTTGCAGTTATTAAATGAACAACTGAGTAAATCGAAGGAAGAACAAATCGTTCAACTAACATATCAGATACAAAGATTCAAGGAATATCCCCAAGTGGGAGAATTCAGATCGGAGACTCTACAAATTACCAAGGCATTGTCTAGTTAGTTGAGCCTATTATGTCATAATATCTCACCGGTTCTTACTTTGTGTGAAATTTCATCATCCATTGTTGACAAATCAGTAGATGTGAGTGTTATCGGGAAAACTAGTGTCTATTCAGAGCTGCTAGTCCCACTAAGACGGGTAGCTATCTTAGAAAGAAACAAACTAAAGTTACTTGTGTTTTCCTTTATGAGAGATAGATGAGAGAGAAGCAGAGAGTACCAACCTCAGTCTTTCACTTGGCTCCTTGCTTGTTTCCTCCCTCCTTTGATAGAACTTTACCACTCCTTCCTCACTTGTCTCGCTTCAAACAAACACATGTAGATTTAAAGCAGCATAATACCATCAAATTATAGAGATCTATAATCATAAACAATATAGGATCAGATATATATTAACCATCCAAATGCATATATCAATACAAGATTCATAAATATACAAGAATGTGGAGGAAAACTCAAATATCTTTATTGATAGAAGTAGTAGAAGAGAGGATTAAAACCCATTGGCCTGACCCAGTTCCATCCTCCCAGCATGAAAGCCCTCTTCACCTCATGAAAAGCTATATCACCCAACAATATGATGTTTCACAGAGAAACCAACAGCACTTCCTTACAAAATACCAAATTCCAGCCTCTGGATCTCTAGGATGAGGGATCCATATATAGATATTTGTAGGTGGGTGAGTCAGCTTCTGGGATTTTGATTAGTGTTAATTCTCTAATAGTTCTTGGTTCCACTTGGATATTTCATGATCTCTTACTCATCCTTGGGCAAATTCAAAGAGGCGAGTGTCAAATGGGAAGTTTTTAGAAGATTCTCTGGGTTTCCACCTAGCTAAATACCTCTGCCATTTGTCTGCTCTCGCTCATTGCACCCTATAGAAGGTCCTTCAGTATGCATCACACTTTCTGCATGTAGTAGGTGAGATGCATCACACCCTTAGCACTGAGGAGTCTGTATGTTCCAATTTTGACCAATTCTGAGTAGTTTTTAAGGGAGAACTTTTGGGAAATGATGTAATCAGCTGACCTTGTTCCTTTAGGGTATGAAACAACACTTTTAGTAGCTTAGAAGCCCTTGGTTTATGGACATATGAGATTGGGTTGCAGTTCCCAAATATGTCTATAACAGTTTCCGCCTAAAGCATGAGGTCGTAAATCTTCTGATGTCAAGTGAAATGCTTTATCATGAGGATCCGAGGTTTTTCGAATTGGAAGGGGACCTGTAATAAGATACAACACAATACATTATATTCATAATATTTTCATGGTCTAGCTAAGGCAGGCATTCCCATGCTCAACTTTATAAATTCATTTTCATGTACATAGGACAGAAAACCGTCTGTGTGGAAAACTGATGATTCTGGTAGAGCCATCATTCTTTAGCTTGGATGATTATCTATGCAGCTATGATGTACATTTGATGTCTTTATTTTCCTGAATATATCGCAGCCCGAATGGATGAAACGAAATCTGGGGTCCTCAAACTCATTCAATCTTCACTCAAAGTACAAGTCGACCCATGTAAAGGATGTTCTAATGTTGAACATGGAAAGACACCGCCTGATTACCAGCCAATGATGTAAGTTGTTAACAGGTGTGAGAGGAATCATTGATAACGATAATGACCCTCAAGGTACTGCAGTACAATTCAAGTGGTACAAATGCATGAGTCGATGTCGAACACCATGCAAAATCTTCCGGTCGAAGGCCATTGATGTAAACCTGTTATTGGAAGTGAGAAACTTGTCATTGAGGCATGCAAGCTTCAAAGTACTCAAAGGGTTGTTCCTAAGTCAACTTCTTGGATAATGGATTGATGTCAACAAGAAGTGACCCATCATAGGAGGGCCTTAATGAATCCCACATCTACAACACGAAACAGAGCAAATGATTTTGTGGAGGTGAAAACGATCTGATGATACAAGGTTCAGGGTGGCGTTCATGAAAGAATGAAGTGTGAAGGTATTGTAGCGGATGAGATGTAAGCTGGGTTGGCGAATTCTCTTAGCAACTTCTCTTGAACATATCGGTGACACTGAAATGGATTGGTAGTGTTAACCCCAAAGATGGATGGTACGGAGGACTAATGGTGATATGACCGGTGAACGGAATAACCCAACCCGACTCAATCATGGTGATGGAGTGAAAGTGTCATGTTCAAGAGTGACTTGCTACCAATAAAGTTTCTTCCCAATTTTTCCCCAGTCATTTCTGACCAGTATCTCTTTATTTTTGTCAAGCTTAAGGAGGATAAACATATGCTTGTTCTATAATTTTCCCTTTGGGAAAACCCGTCACTATGTTTTAACGAGCCTAGCGATGGTGAAACTCTCTCTTGTCTACATGGACAAGTTTGTCCCTGTTGTTTTAACGAGTTTAATGACAAATATAACTTGGTTCTTTTCAATTTTAGAGAGTCTAAAAAGAGATGGAAAGGAAACTCCAGTAGTCCTTTTTTGTAATATATTCCCTCAAGTCTGAAAAAGTATAAAATAATACGAAAGGGATGACTTTTCGATAGTTTTAACGAGCTGAACAAGATAAACGCTTAATCTTTTTGTGTAATGATCCCTTAGGTCCAAAAATATTAAAATATAGAGGAGGGATGGCACTTCTGATCGCTTTAACAAGCTGGAGAGGCCAATTGCTCAACAATATTTTCATATTTTACCAGTTAGATGAAAAGAGCTTAAAGGAGACTAGTTTTTTGAGGAACGAGTGATATTTTTAGGTAGCAGCTGGTTCCGGCTAAGGTTTGGAACTTTTCAATCACGACAGTATGAAGAAGATGGCTAACAGAATCACTTGTCGCAACTGTTCCTCAAAAGGGTAAATAATCAAATGGAGGCGTATGATCGGCTAAAAAGGAGTGGAGGTGATAGTAAGAACACGACCAAGGTTCAAAAGCTGATAATTATGCAATTGCAATGGTTATTTACCGAAGGTGGGTTCATTTTTTAATGAGCTTGAACTCTGGGGGAACATGTGCTCATTGCTAGGTTTATTTTTTAATGAGCTTGAAATTCGCATAAACCTACTCATGTCAGTCATATAATAAGGATGTATCATCGATAGGTTCATTTTTTTAGGGAGCTTGCGACATTCGAAACTTTGCTCCGATGCCTTTTGTTATGTAAGCTAGGAACGACCAACCTACAAGTTTAAAGGGTTAAGAGCCTAGATACTAAGAAAATAAATGGTCGCTTTTCACTTACATGCAAAAAGGTTTGCATGCCCCCAGGTATAACGAAATAGAGCTTCCATGTTACCATACGGAAGTTGCATTAGCAAGATTATTTCATCCACATTTGCAGACAAAACACTTCCTTGGCTCTGTCAGGAATAGACATAACCTTTGACGGAGGAATCCTTTTCGTGTCTACTTCCATTTTCCTAAACGGATAGGGGAGTCAGACTAGTCACATATCCTATGCAGAAACCTACCTTATATCTGGGGTTTTCTTGCCGAAGCAGACCAAGGCGCATGCCTCCTGGGTTTCAGTCACAATCACCGAATCACTCACGCTCATCAGGTGGATGGACTGGAGATTGATGAGACATTCTTTGTGCAAAAATACTAGTTAGGGATGGCACTTGACTAGTAGCTATGTTTGAACTCGGGAATGAAGGCTGGTCTACGAGCTGGACCACTCTGCCTTCATGCGGGAAACACATCACTCGAAAGAGTGATGAAACAATAGCTCCCATGCTATAAATGTTTTCATGCCCAAGGAGTAGATTGTAATCTAATGGCCCTTGGACTACCATCATGTTCAGATAAACAGTTTTCCTTCTCAAAGTTATAGGCAAATTTGGAAGGATCCCTAACTTTTGACTGGTTCCTTTGTTGAAGCCTGACATATTTCAAATCTCAGGTAGAAGCAATGGAGAACCAAGCGCTTTCCAAGTAGTGGAGAAAAGGATACTCAAGGAAGCCCCTTCATCTATGATAGTGCCAACCATGATCATTCTGTAAGCTTGTACTATGATTCAGAATGGTACATTAGATGGTAGGTGGGGTCTCCCTAGTAGATTCCAATCGAAGGAAATGACTAGATTTCTTGGAGGAGGGACTGAATAGACGCTCAGATGAATCTCTGATGAACTTCCTTCCTGCAGTAAAGGAACAGGTAGATTGCCCCTAGTTTCATCAGATTCTGTGTTAACAAAAAGAATTTGAACGGTGTCGTTCTCATTCTCTTTGGTGATTATATCATCTGAAGGTAGACCTTCTGAAGACAAGACTGGGTCAACTGCCATCTCGACCTATTGACTTTGGTCCTGTGTGGACTCAGAGCATTTATATTCAATGATAGATGCTTCGACCGACAACAAATATGTGTTAGTCAGATTTTCAACTAGTGATGGACTCGGCAAGAGTTTCTTGTATCCAGGAGGAAGCCGTAGTGGTGAAGCAAGACGGTTATCCAAGACTCTTTTAGCTTCGTCTAGGAAGGGACAACGGTGGAGGGCATGATTGCCTTCACACATTCTACAAGGAATTTTAGATCTTCCTTTTTGTCCATTGAATTCATTTTCACTAGTTGACGGTGTACTTTGAACATGATCGTCAGAGGTTGAGGACACCGGATTGTGCAAGCGGGGAGACCAATCCTTTAAGATCCATGGGATGCAAGGAAAATCTCAATGATAGTGGTATCCTTTACAAATGACACATGGAGATTTAGGTTTGGATGGTGCAGTGTGTGGATTTTTGCTAGACGATGCATGGTTGCCCCCTTTTGTCGTTGGCTTCTTCTTCTTCTGCTCCTTCCCTTTCTTCTTCATCTTAGTTACTTGGTTTTTAGTATTACTAGCTTCACCAAGTGAAGAGGAAGAAGGAGAGGGAGAAACAAATGAAGTAGAGTGTTGGGGGGGAGCTCTAGTATCATCTGGTTGATGATTTTATTGCTCAGGAATCATGGTGTTTTGAACGAAAGAGGTCAAGAAAAGCCATACTAGCAAGCCAATTGTAAGTCCTGGAAGGGACAATGTAACTATATAAGGTGCACCAACATCTCCCCAAGAGGAGAAGGGATTAGGATTCCACCCAAGGGGAAATCCTTGATTGGTGGACTCCATTTTTCTCAACCTAAGACCAATGAGGGAACAGTGACGTTATTCCGATTAAAATAAATTTTATGACGCTTTGACAAAACTTGCTTTTTCAATATTTAAGAGTCGAGAAAAAGCTAAAGATGACTCTAGTTGCCTTAAATTTTTAATGAGCCTGAAGTGACAAGTGCTCAGATGGACCTTTTCTTTTAAGGAGTCTAAAAACGAATGAAAGTGACTACTCTGGAAATCTAGATAGAGGGATTACCAAACCAATCGAAAAACTACAGAATACTTTTTGAGGTACGGTAGTCAATCTTCACAAATGTTGTGTTTAGTGCATTGTGATCGATATGGTGGCAAACACAGCTTCCTATGGATAAAGGATATAGCCTATTGTGGTCTCCCAATATATACTCGACGGTACGTGGGAACACAAGTCCGTACTGGCACTTGTCGTATCAAAGAGGAGGAATCACCTAACCTACGATGAAAATGATAGTTAGCAGGCTTTACAACTCCAGAATACGTCTCTAGCCTAGACTTTTAGATGTTCTGCGTTAGGTTCCAAAGCGTTTTTATGTTCATTGAGGTTTATTTTACAGCTGATCTTTCTTAAGAAGTTTGCCTTTAAGGTTCACCGCGTGATGTAGATATACAATTCCTAAATATGCAATCTAAGATGATAAACGGTTGTTTACTTTCTTTTTGCAATGAAAATCCTAGCTACTAAGGAAAGAGAAGTAAAATTCTTTCAACATAGAGCAGAAAGCACACACTAAGATGCACTATCCTAAATCAATTTCTGCATGCAGTCTAAATGCAAATGCACATGCGTGTATTTTTTTTCCACTTTCTTAATGTGTGAATGACAAAATGAATGCTAAGTACAGATCTAAACTATTTTTCTTTCAAAGTGACAGTACTAACAATTTTCTTTTCAAAAAGAAAAAGGAAGACTAAGACGACACTTTGTGATTTCGAATTCAAAAAATGAAAGGAAGACTAATACGACACTTTGCGATTTCGAATTAAAACAACGAAAGGAAGACTAAGATGACACTTTACGATTTCGAATTTACAATTGCTTTCGACACTTGAAATACTATTAATTCAAATCAAATACAATGGCAAAAGTGTAACCGACTATCAAAAAGAGGAATACTTTATGACACTCTTTTCTTTGACTGAAAACGACACTTGTGACACTTTCAAATCAAAAGATGATAGTTCGATTAAGCTATTGTTTGCAAAGGAGAACTATAAATGATGAAAAATACATAAAAACATTTACAATTTTTTATCAATGGAGGCTGAATAACGCAAGGAAGAGAGTTTCAATAGTGATATACTGATCATAGACAACAAAAATACTGAATAAAGTTGAAGACAATGAAGAAAAACCAAAATCTGGAGGTAGAAACATGTCACTCAATCATTGCACCTGTAACAAAGGGAAATAGGGATGCATTTCACCTGCAGCACACGGGAGGTGCGATGCATCCATATTTCCAATGAGAGACAGTGCAATGGTTCAGGGATGAGACTGAGCTTGTTTTTTGCTCACAGTTTGTCACTTAGTTCAGGGATTTAGGCTGAGCTAATTATAGGTGGTAAACACAAAGTACAGGGGCTGATCTAATGAGGTTACTTGAGATACCACCAGGGCATCTAGGATGTTTGCAAGTCAGATGTTCAGTTCATAAACTAACCTAGAGATTGACTGAAGCAACGTTGATCTAATTTCTAGTTGCATAGCAAAAGTAGTTCGAATGCTAGCTGGCTTAACTTCAGGCTCCGTCTGTAGTTTATAAAGCAAACAAATAGAAACAAGAAAACAAACTATTTGCTCCCCAGTGGAGTCGCCATTTTGTTATCGGGAAAAATAGTGTCCATTCAGAGCTGCTAGTCCCACTAAGACGGGTAGCTATCTTAGAAAGAAACGAACTAAAGTTACTCATATTTTCCTTTATGAGAGATAGATGAGAGAGAAGCAGAGAGTACCAACCTCAGTATTTCGCTTGGCTCCTTGCTTGTTTCCTCCCTCCTTTGATATAACTTTACCACTCCTTCCTCACTTGTCTAGATTCAAACAAACACCTGTAGAGTCAAAGCAGCATAATACCATCAAAGAATAGATATCTATAACCATAAACAATATATGATCAAATATATATTAACCATACAAATGCATATATCAATACAATATTTAGAAATATACAAGAATATGGAGGAAAACTCAAATAGATTTATTGATAGAAGTAGTAGAAGAGAGGATTACAACCCATTGGTCTAACCCAGTGCCATCCTCCCAGCGTGAAAGCCCTCTTCACCTCATGAAAAGCTAGATCACCCAACACTATGATGTTTCACAAAGAAACCAACAACACTTCCTTACAAAATACCAAATTCCAGCCTCTGGATCTCTAGGATGAGGGATCCATATATAGATATTTGCAGGTGGGTGAGTCAGCTTCCGGGATATTGATTAGTTTTATTTCTCTAATAGTTCTTGGTTCCACTTGGATATTTCATGATCTCTTACTCATCCCTGGGCAAATTCAGAGAGGCAAGTGTCAAATGGGCAGTTTCTATAAGATTCTATGGGTTTCCGCCTAGCCAACTGCCTCTGCCATTTGTCTACTCTCACTCATCGCACCCTACAGAAGGGATTTTCAGTATGCATTGCACTTTATGCATGTAGTAGATGAGATGCATTGTACCCTTAGAACTGAGTAGTTTGTATGGTCCATTTTTGACCAATTCTGAGTATTTTTTCAGGGAGAACTTCTGGGAAATGATGTAATCAACTGACCTTGTTCCTTTAGGGTATGAAACAACACTTTTAGGGGCTTATAAGCCCTTGGTTATGGACATATGAGATTGGGGTTGCAGTGCCAAAATATTTCTATAATAGTGAGATTGGACTTGGAAAAAGCAGATGAAAGATTAACAAATTTTCTCTCTTGTCAAGAAACTAAAGAGGGAAAAGCAGCTAATCTACCACAAATCCAAGAATCACATAAAGAAATTCTATTCACTAAATGGCAATCTCAGCTAATGAACGCTGAAATAACAACATCAAGATGCAGATCAACGAGAAGCAATGTGGTTGAATTAATTAATAACATTCTTTATTTATCAAATTTAATAACAAAGCGTTCTCCAGGAAAACTTCCACCAGTAAAAGCATTAGAACATATGTGGAAACAGGAGCTGGAGCAGAGGGAAAGATTGATCGCAGGTATTCAAAGTTTAACATGGGAAACCTTTTGGTTTTTTTCTTGTCAAACCATATAGTCAGCGGACAACAATGAAATGCCTCACCGATGCAATTGGCCATATGATTCCCGAACTTAATGATGCCACATACACCACTCAATTATACTCATGCATGAGTCATCCGCCAGAACTTTAGCCGATGCTCGCCATTTGTCAGCTCCAATCACAAGATGATTAGCTAATACAGTGAACCATTTTTTACCGATTGCATCATGCCTATTTCAAGAATATTTTCACATTTTTGTGATTTGGTTATACCAATGCATAGCATATTTATTTCATAGTTTGTTAATTTAAGAAGTATTTATAGAGCCTTTTATGTTTTTAGAAAGGGTTCTCAAATTTTTGTAGTAAGACTTGGATTGGAAGTTGCACTATTATGCTTCCGATATATTTACTTCTATAAAAACTAGACCTGAATTCTGAGTTTTGATAAAGAATGCTTTTATGTGATATGCACTATTGCTTCTTGTGAAAGTATTTCCAAGTTAAAAAGTAGGATCTGAATGTGATTCATATCATAGGAGACTCAAATGCATATGGTACTACTATCTGTGTTTTTTCTTCAGGATTTTATGTGAATCAACATTTATTTATTTTGCTATTATTGATATATGTATATGTTCTTACAACAATTCTTTCACTTATCACTATTGAATGTTTAAGAGTTGTTATCTTTGATATATATGTGTGTCGGTAATATATAACGATTAATGCGATAACGTTTTAATTATTACTTTGTTCAACTACTTGAACAAAGTAATTATCATTTGAATGAATATTTTTATTTATGAGTAAATCATCTATATGTTTACTTGTCAATAAAACCCTCAAATATTGCACTAGGAGAAAGACTTCCCACGATAGATTAGTTATTTTATATTGTTGCATTTTAGAATACATCATTCATCATTCCCATTAGATATTAAAAATCGATCACTTATCCATCCCACTTATAAATCATTGGGAAACTGGTCCCATTATATCCAGTCGGAGCCACCACACCAAACGGAAAAGGAGTTGCCTTAAGGTCTGGACCGGGTGGTTTTCCCCGATGTTGATGCAAAAATTTTCAAGGCATCAACACAAGGGAAATGAGCTGGGTGGTTTTGACCCACCAACCAGTCTGTTTCCCCATACCTCTTAGGGTTTATCTGCATTTTATTTTGATAGATGCATGGTGTGAGTGTGATTTAGTACAGCTCCACAATTTCATTTCACGGCTCTTTCCTATGCTTTGATCATTTGACTTGTGATTTTATTCCACGGTTCTTTTTCATAGTTTTGATCATCCAAGTTTTATTAATAATATTGTCATGTATTTTTTTAAAGGTTGAGGCAAAGGATAAGCACTGAATCTTTTTAATTTCACTTCTTATTTATCTTACAAGTTAAGTGTGACACTTACCGTGATTCTATTTGTTGCATAACAAGGTTTACTTTCAAAATATAATGATAAAGGAAACCATGGCTTATTACAAGTTCTAGTTGATTTAACTCGTTATGCATTCATGACTACCTTAAAACTATTATTTGAGATGTGAAACTGATTCTTGCACTTCGGAGAAAATAACATTCATTTGTGAAATCTTGATAATTAAATGCCAGCGTCAGCTTGAGGAGAAATTGCAATCTTGTTTTATTGGCAAAGTAAAGTGCTCATAGAACTCTTAGAATATTTTGAGGTTAAAATTTGTGATTAATATTCATTTCCTCATGATTGAATATTTCTGTGTTGAAGAGAAAGTATTTAATGATTTTATAATATCAAGGTGAGCTTGAAAGAAGAAAAAAAATGTATTTATCTTATTTGTTTCTGTTGCACACTTTCTGTATAGTTGAGTACTGAATTATTTCCAAAGAAGAAGTGCACATATAGTGTAGATTCTTTTTAAAGCATTCAATGATTTCCTTAGATTAGTTGGAATGAAGTTTCTTTATGATTCATAGTTTTATTTCATGCTTTCCATTTTTTCAAATTGAATCACATTCTTTTGAGTGGAATCTACATTCTCTTGTCCCCTGGACAACTGAGGAAGACTTTTTGCACGGGTTAACTCAATCTAGAAGAGGAGCCAGAAGTAGATTCATAGTGTTTTTACTTTGCTTCGAAGAGTCTTGTTCCTCTTTCCTGAATGATGCCTTTTTGAATTGTTTTCAAGAGCTTGATTCCACAGATCCCTGGGGTCATCTTCTGGCATATATTGTGCTACGCCTCTAAGTCTACCAACCCAGATTGACAATTTAAATGTTGGTGTAAATATTGTATTTATACTGCCCCACATATATTTAACCATACATTATAATTATATAAGACATATATTTCACACATACTTACAATTCAAACACTTTGTATGTGCACTAGATTCACCTTACACACACCATCACTATTAACCAGTTTGTTATACTAAGCATTACAAGTAGAGTACTTGAGAAATATTATTTTACTTTGCAATTTTGCACACAAACATATGCTCACATAATATAATTAGGAAAGAAGTGGCCCATCATCCACAAATCATTTTTTTCCTTGCAAGGAACAAACATCACATAGTGTAATTAGGGGAATTGTATTAAAGTATCATGAACCAAATATCCACATACTTATAATTCAAACACCTTGTCTGTGCACTAGATTCACCTTGCAGACATCGTCACTACTAACCAATTCAATTTACTAACCATTACAAGTAGAGTAATTTCTTATATTTTACTTTGAAAATTTTCACACAAACATATGTCCAAATAATATAATTAGGAAATATGTAAGTGTCCCATCATCCATGTGTATAATTTCTTCCCTTGCAAGGAACACACATCACATATGTTAATTGAGGGAATTTTAAAGGATCACTGCATATCCACATCAATTCACACTTTGTATGTTCACAATTTCACTTGCACACACATTCACTCCACACAATAAGTTCACTTAAACTTTGTATAAATGGTATTCTCTTTCCATGATATTTAATACCTAATTTATTTGAGCTTATATTTGGTTCCACACCCTAAGTGAAGTAAATCCTTTATAAAAACAATCTTAACCTAAACACACTAACTTCCTTATAGGGGCCATAAGATAATGTATAGTTTAGGCTAGGACCATGGTGATAAGTAGCACATAAGATGTCATGGTTGTTTTTCATATTGTAACATATAAAGTAATATTTTAGGGAGTTTAAAATATTGCATCATCTAGTGACAAATATTAAACATGGAGAGAAACTCATGAGGGGGTAAGGCCTAGGTGGTGGATTATCATGAACCTTCGTGTTGTTTCCAAACACGTGGTGTTTTGAGTCCAAAATTGACAACCAAAAGCTGAGATTCATACATTCCCATTGGCTACAAGTAACTTAGTGGTCAAATATTATGGAATCTTTCCCTATAGTTTGAGGTGCAGGAGCACTTACTTGAGGTGATCTTGGTCATGCTACTTGAAGTGTCGCCAACTATTTCAAGACGTAGCCCTAGCACAGTTGGCCACTATAAGCCTCTCCATACCTTGGTTTTTTTTTGGCCACTGAAAGAATATCCAGTAACATTTATGAGGTGGCTCTAGTACCCTATTCTAAAATAATCACAAGGCCCAGTTACTACTTAATCATAAGGGCATTAGGTCTTTTGAGGAAATTTTCTCATACACAAATCCCTAGATAAACAATTTTTGTTGATTTTTTCACACATTCAAATTAAAGAGAAAATTAACCATTTATTTTTCATTTTATATTATTTATATGATTCATTTAGTTTTCCTAAAGAAAATGTATGTGTTTAGGTGTGCTTACAAATGAAACAACCTCAAGTGTTGATTTATTCCTTTCTTGCTGACTAATTTATTTCTCAGAATAGAATGCTTGTCATTAGTTACATGTTTCATAGAGATTATATCATCTTAAGGTGCCTTCTACATAGAATTAAAATTATCATGAAAATTCTTTTACCTTTCATACATGCTGAAGCTTTTACCTTTCATCATATTCTAAATCACCCTTTTCGTCAACACAAGGATCGATACTTTTACTTATCTGCTCTCTTCTTTGATCCATCTTTCCCTGAGCTTAAAACCCTTTTGTTTTTATGTTTCAACTTATAACCCTTGGTCCATGTGACTAGAACCCTAGGGTTTCCAAATTTATTTTTGTTGAGTGAGGAGGAATTATTTTATATTTCATCGTATTCTGAATAACCCAGAGGACTAATACCTTTACTGGTGCACTCTTCTTCGAACCATCTTTCCCTAAGATTGAAACCCTTTTATTTACATGTCTCAACTTATAACCCTTGGTCATGTCAACTTTTTCTAATTAGTTTCCAACTATCAAATCATATCATGACCTTCCACGTATGGTGATTTCTTAAAAAAACATCTGTAGATTTACTATTCACTTATCTTGTGATGATGATTTACTTAACTTGCAAGTATACTTTTTATTCAACTATACAGGGATGGAAATTGAATAACCACATGAGGGAGAAGATGTGTCCCATCAAATTAATCAACCATATGATGATCAAGATGTGTGTTATGGACCTGATCAACCAATAGAGGAAAATGTGCCCTATCAAGTTGAACAATTATCACTAGGGGAACAACATGTGCCATGTGAAGCTAATGAACCAATGGAGAAGAATATTTTCCCTATCAAGCTGATCAACCACTAGAAGAACAAATTGTTTCCTCTTAAGTTGACGTGATAACAAGGAGTTACAGTTGTTTGGAAAAGGGGTGGACCGTTTGTAGAAAATTTGGATGCAAGCATAATAGAGGACCTTGGAGAACCTATCCCTTCTCGCACTATTAGATACCATGTCAATAAAATCATTCAACAACATTTTGAGAAACATTCAATTGTTGTACAAGTTTAGATACTACATGGATTGATCAAACATAAGAAACTAAAACATGTCATGAAGATTTTGGGTGTCCAATATGCTAAAAGAAAGAATATGCATATGAATGTCATTGAAAATATATCAAAGGCATTCACTATGTTTGGAAAATCAAGAAAACCTTATGTTCGAGTTGCACACAAGGAAATTACAACTACTATTGTTGCACCAAGACAACAAAAATTGGCAAAGATGTCAAAATTACTCCATGTCTAAAGAAAAACCTTACACAAACATACTAAATTTAGGGTTCGAGTGAATGAAAATGGTGAATATGCTTGTTGGGTTCTTATCACTAGGCAACCCTACCAAGACAAGCTTACAACAGAAATCAAAACATTTGTGGTAGAGGTTTGGGAGATCCATTCTTGTGATGTTCCAGATAGAAAGCATGTCGTATGACATCACATAGTTAAAGGTGAGTATGTTGAAGATGCTAAG
Source organism: Pinus taeda (assembly GCA_000404065.3). Taxonomy (NCBI): domain Eukaryota; kingdom Viridiplantae; phylum Streptophyta; class Pinopsida; order Pinales; family Pinaceae; genus Pinus; species Pinus taeda. Next base: position 5,255 of record APFE031537845.1, on the reverse strand, counting down.
CACACTTTAGAAATGATAGAAGTTGCATTGGTCGAGAAATTTTAGGAAAGGAATCACCATGTGAAAATATTCATAGGGATGTTTCAGAAATTGAAGCCATGGATTATTAGGCTTAATACAATCTGTGACACGTGCTAGTGCTGATATCATGTTCAATTTAAGCTTCATTATGGCACTTTCTGGGAGTTTTACAAGAATAACTGTCACGAAGACCCTCCTCCTCCTACAATGCGTAATTTTGTCTCATCAATATTGTCTAAAAGGGATCCATAAGAATTATGTTAGAAGAAACTTTGTATAGGTTGGAGAAGATGCATTGAATGTGGTGATTTGGCATTCCTCCATTGGAACTTTCTTATTGATCCCAACCAATCCTGGATGTCAGATGTCACTGTCAGGTGGAAGAATTATGAGTATGTCATGGGAAATCAACCATCTTCTTCAACTCTGGTGCCTAATAGGATCAACTATGTTGAGGATGAGATTCCTATTTCACAATATATGGGGTTGTTTCAAAACAAGATCTATAAATATATCAAACACTCGCATAGGTCCTGGTGGCAAGAATTTGAGTTTACGAATTCTCGCAATTATTTTAGCCAGCAACAATATCATCAGTAGTGGACTTTGTTGAGAGCTACACATTTTCATGTCAGAAAGAGATATAGAGAGAGTATTATCAGTCACACTAAGTGTCCATTAGTACATGTTCTATAAAGACATTCATAATTGAACATTGATGGTATGGATAACACTGATGAGTCACATGATGTGATTAAGGATATCACTTTTACATTAGTAATGATCATGAACATGACACATTGTTTGTTCAACATTACTTTGACCTGATTTATGAATAATTTTTAAAAAGTGGCATATTAGTTAGGAAGCATTGGATATGGTCAGATGGTTGTGTAGGGAAGTTCAAGTCAACACACACTTTTTATTGGATGAGCTGAATACACAAGAAGATAAAAAATTAGCATACTTGGAGCTACTTTGAAACATGAGATGGAAAGGGTGAACGTGATGGTGAAGATGCTTGTGTGAAGAAAGAACTTAGGAAGTACCAAATGGGTCATGATGTAGCTTGACTCAAATCATCACTAGAGGTGGTTAATTGGTGTAGGTCCCATTTAGGATATGAAGGTCATGAATCTATAAGGCCCATGTATAGGTCCTTATGGAATATTTAACTTCACGATGTGAATAGATCCATTCCTTGGTATTGTAATATTTTAGCAGGAATAAGGGAATTACACTCGGTGCAAAGAAAATACATGGGGGAAATATTTTCCATCGAGACAAGAAAAATTGCATGTTTTTGTGAGTTTTTCATTGGTGTTGATGGATGTAGACTTGATCAATTTGAAAAACATGTTACGTGAAAGGATGGAAATATGTCCCTCTTAATCAAAAGGGACCTCATCCAATAATGACATGGTAAGAGATGCACAATGAAGCGGACATCATTTAACTTGATCATGATCAAGTATGTGATCTTCTAAAGGAAGGTATGTGGCTAATATATCATTAAAAATTTCATCTATAAATTGAAATCTTGAACGTATTTAACTAATAAATATTTTGTATTTTGGTTGTAGGTGATGTTTTTGTTGTCACTACCCCCGTAGGAAATGGAGAGAATGTGGCCTACTATTTGATGTAATGTACACAAGTAAAAATTAGTTTGGTGAGACCATATAAAGATGGACAATTCACATACCAAATTGGTGACATGGTTGTAATGGGCCATTTTTTTGAAAATGTTAAAAAATAGACTGATGACATCATTATAGAGATTTTATGCCTACATATATATTTTCAATAGAGTCATCTAGTCATAGCATCTCATATCAATCTCATAGAAATCAAAACAAATAAAGGTGAACCAAGGAGATGGAAGATGACATAATTATGGAGACTTTCATTCCTGTCAGCCATTGGACAGATAAGTAGACGATGCAAATGGAAAGTCCTAAAGATGAGTCTATAACAGTCAGGTGTAATGTAATCTAGTATAAGAGATACCAAACGTATGATTTTTGTAATCTATAAATGTGACAATTGAATACTCTTGTAACTTTGTAATTTTGAATAGAGAAATGTTTCCCTTTTATCTAGGATGAATTCATAATGGTGTAGATATATGTTATATAAGATTTCGCTTCCTTTAGGTGCTGAAGTTTCTAAAGTACACCACATTTCAAGGAGGTTCTTTAGAATCAATATGGATTTAGATTTAGATTTAATTAAAAAAATTCATCTTAAACTTTTTTAAGTGTCATGCGTATAATATTCATGTTGAGCATGCAAGAAATTTTATAGATCTATATACATTTCAGACATATTTGGTTTCTAGAAAATCCATTTCAATATGTAACAATCAAGTTGATATGGTCCATTTTACTTAAAATGGAAATTCAACAATCTAGGTTATGAACAACATTGAAATATTTTTATATTTTTAATAATAAATAAGTCACATGTGAGTTTGATATAAAACATATAAAGAGTGACACACCTGCTTCATATTGGAATATTGACATCTAAATTAATATAATTGTGATTTAACATACATTGATTGTGCACTAAAAGACACTTTCTAGAAGCCAATATGAAAACTAAAATTGCTATTTTGTAAATTCTTACTTCATGAATGTTCTTAATTGAATGTTTTAAAATAAAAAATTGATTGAAATACTTGGATAGACAACTAAATTTAAGAAAGTGCATAAAATTATAGAAACATATCATTAATTGTTTAAATAAAAACATACATAAACTCCACTAAAAGACACTTTCTAATAATTCAATATTAAATTGATGTACATGATATATTTAGTTCATTTTAAGTATTAAAGTGACTTCCATCATAATAAGATTGTACTTATTTCCTTAGTCTATGAAACTATAATTCAAAATTGTTATTTTGTAAAAGTTCACTTATTGAATGTTCTTAATTGAATTTCTTAAGTTAAGAAATTGATTGAGACATTTCATAGCCAACTAAATTTAGGAATGTTCATAAAATTATACAAACTTATCTAAAAACATATCATTAATTATTTTTTGGTATCTTAGATTCCAATACATATGACTTATATCATGTGTTATGACTAAGTTGTTGTAGATGAGCTCAAAAATAAATAAAATTTAATAAAACAAGTTATTAGTTGAACAATACCACTTGAAGATATTTTTTAAAATTGAATTTAAAATGTATTTCAAACATATTTGTGTATTTTAATTGAACCATGAACATATATTTTAGTTTATTTTAAGTATCAAAATAACCTTCATCATTGTCTAAGATTGTACTTATTTTCATAGTTTATTTCTTGAGAAGTCAAAGATGCTATCTTGTTACCTATGTATGATAATAAACTATACATATGAAAATATATACAAATTAAATTATACACATGGACATCCACAAAATAAAATAACAAGAATCCATAAACTGAAATAACATTCATCTGTCCATAGATTGTCCATTTATGAAGATATACAAAGTATGTACATCACATGTGAATATGCCCTATGAATGGGGCCTAGAAATATACAAACTTTTTATAATCTACTCTAGAAGGTATCGCTTCTAGAACTCTTATGTGTGTTCTATTGCATAGAGTGACCATCCATAATCTGGTACTGAAATATAACACATTCAAATTCAAAGTAATTAAAACATTATTTGTACAAATATAAATAATATGGAAAGAAATGATTTTGAGTTGTGCATTTAAATAGTGCCCTACCTATGACTCAATTGAGTGAAAATGGAAGTTAGGTGGGATGGGGCACTAATCAATATGGGCTTGGTTCTCCCCTGGTTGTGGATCAATGCCTTCATTCCCAACATCCCACTTATGTGTTCACATAACTACAACATTGGCACCTCTTTTCATCTAGGGCTCTGTACACAATGACAAAGACAAATTATAATTAGTCTATGAATTAATTAACATGCATACATGTAACTTAAAAAAAATAAAATGTTGAAATCTTAAGAATACAAAAAATCACCTCAATTATTAGTCCATGAATGTTATGAGGTGGAGGTGGAGGTGGAGGAGACTGAGCCATCAAAACATGCACTAGAGGAGGCTACTCTAGCTGGTCAACTACCTCCTTAGATGACTTCAAAATTTGATTTGTGTATCTAGGTTGTGCATGCATGTTATCATGAAATTATTAATATAAATGCAATCCTAGACAAACTTATTAATATAAAAAATGTACAATTTGATGACTGGAGTGAAAATTTTCACATATATGTACCAAGTCTATGTCACGTGGGATGTACATCCTCCAAGTGTCACAGATGGTATCACGACATGTATGTGCATATGAAAAAAGTTGGTCATGCCCTAGAATCTTGAGATATGAATCATCACGTAATGAAACTAGTGGGCCACGAGGCAATGAAGGTGGTCTGCTCATCTCTCCACTCAATGTGACATTTGCAATAGCTAATTTCCTCTGCATGCTATCTGCAATGGTATGCCTAGTCTCAGTGCCAAGTTGTGACGACTACTCTATCTCTATCAACAATACCATCCTTTGAGATGGTCATGGTAACAATATATGAGGTGGTGCTACATGCACAGGGTCCCTACGAGCCCCTACACATTCATAATTATGTCCCAAACTGGGTCCATAAAACTCAAACCCAGTGTTGGTGTAACCTGACCTCATATGTGGCACAAACTCTGCATATATATGATTTGCAAAGTAAATTGGGACTTGGTCATGGTAGCAGAACTATCCCTAGGGTCCAATGAATTGATCATAAACAAAAGGGGCCACATTAACGTAGTTAAACTATTTAGCAGAATCTAACCAGGATGTCTAGCATGACATTCCCAAGGGATGTCAAACAACTCCCTAAAAATATCAATGTTCTTGGTGGCATATTTCACCGCCTTCAAAGTATGTGGGCCTCTAACCTCTAGCCTCCTAATCCTATGTATGGAATATTGGAGGTCACTTTGTGGGCCCGCCTAATGGTATGTCTCAATCAACTTGTTGATGTTACCCAACATTAGAGACAAACTACGCATAGTAGATGAACTAGCAGAGATTTTATCCAATTCTCAATTGATCCATGTTTGTTGGCCCTAACATCCTCAATTGTGATATTATATAGAGCATTGTTACACAGAGGGATCGACAGTGCACTTTGATCCTTGCCTTCACCCTATTAAGGGTTTGCAAATAATAAACATAATTTAACATATATATATATATAT
>APFE031537833.1:62919-89030 GCA_000404065.3 Pinus taeda | reverse complement strand
ACACTCTCATAAGGATCACCAGTGTGCTTGACATACGAAACATTGCCATCCAAGGAGGAAGAGGAAAAAAAGGACAGTTGGTCGATTGTGACTATCTTCCCTTGATGAGGAAAGCAAATCACACCGAAAAGGGAGGAGGCTACAACATGCATAGCATGGGTCCAGCTCTGTCCTAGTAGAATATTGTAGTTAATATTAGCATAAACGATCTCTACTTCGATGTGTACTGTCTTTCCCTCCAAAGTAATGGAAACATTGGGAAGGAAACCAAATGGTCGCGAATCACGCCTGTCAAAAGCTTCCAGAGTGTTAAGGGACTGGTTCAGAGTAGGAGAACCAATTGCTTTCCAACAAGCGACAAACATGATGCATGTAGAAGCACCTTCATCGATGATGGTCCTATGAATGGTTTTCTCATTTATGATCACCTGAATGAGAAAGGAAATTTGATGAGGTAAACGCGAAATGTGGTTTTCTAGGTCAAAACAGATGAGATTAGAGCCAGTTACATCAATACCCCCAATAGCCAACAATAACGATTTCTGCTAAGAAGGATAGCTTTAAAGGACCTCGAGAGTAGACATAACTGATGGTGCTTGAGCCAAATCTTCAATAATGTTATAATGTTGAGTAGCTCGAGTGTTAGGATTATATGAGGACTTTTGATGCACACCTCGAGAAGGTGGTTGAATGGCAGAATCGGGATTAGGTCTCTCTATATGGAGAGGACCAGAACTAGACAGGGCAGAAGAAGAAGGGGTACCTTCTTTCTCTTTCCCTACTGACGGGGTAGGAGTTTGATAATCTTTTGACCTGGTAGCCACATTGATCGGGGTACTCATCATGAACACTTGTGAACCTGTGGAAGTCGATCACTGAGGTTGGTTTTCCATTCAAGTCTGTTGAGGTGGAAAGCACTCTTTCAAGACAACTGGGGTCACTTTGAACAAACTACTAACTTCAGACCGTCTGGGACAACCCTTAGTATAGTGATCCTCCTCACAGATGAGGCATGGATACTTGGGCTTCCGTTGGGAAGCATCACCAACAGATGACTTAAGAGGACCCTATTTCAGGGCATCAACTTTACCTTGCCTTTGCCTTTCTTCTTACCTTTAGAGGATTTATCTGCTGCAGTAGACTAGACAGGGTGAACCTTTGAGGTTTTATCAGGGCTGAATGAATTGCGAGAGGAATCATTGGGAGTAGTGTTATAGACCGACTTCTGTTTGGAAGAAGGTTTTGCATGGGTTTGAGTCACTGACCCAATTACTCTATCAACAGGAGGTGTAGCCAGAGACTTAGATGTCATCAGATCAGATGATGGTTTGGGTGCATTGGGTAACACACCATATAATGTTCTAGATTGTGAATACATAAGGTCTAGATATTGGGAACGTGCTATGGCTTGTTTCTCAGTGACGCATCCACCCATAGCAATGTTCTCAACAATTTATTTGACGAATGATTTGGTGAACCATTCGGTCAACAAATGATCAACAATTTCAAACTTAATCAGACGACACCTATGTCTCCATTCATGGATGTGATCAGAGATGTGGGTCTTAGTGTCTTGCTTGAGCGATGTTAGCATATGGGTGCCAGTTTCATAGCAAACAGGTAGCTGGAAATGTGTGAGAAAGGCCACGGCGAGAGTGTTAAAGTCATAATAGGTATTTCGAGGCAACTCAATATACCACTTGGCAGCAACACTCGTGAGAGTTCGTTGGAAAAGTCAAAGACGAATGGAATCATCAACATAGGAATTCGAGGAGCACTAGAGATGATATGTCGTCACGTGGGCTTGAGGATCCTCTTTCGCTTTTCCTTCAAACTTTGGACAATCGCTCGGAATCTTGGACGGAACTAGAGGCCAGTATGGCGAATGAAGAATCAAGTCATGTATGAGTCTAGACACATATGGAAATTCCAGTGTAGCCAAGAACGAAAATTGGGTATTGAAAGGCATTTGAGGTCAATAAGGGGGCCCAAATGGCAGGGCCCATCTTTGTTGGTAAGGATTTTGTCCCCACAGTGGAGGATTTTGTCCATAAGGCATTTGATTTTGCCCCCACTGTAGGTGACCTTGCCCGTAGGGAGTATTCTGACCTTGAAAGCCTTGAAACTATCTGATCAAAGGTTGTTGATAAGCAACATACGGGTTAAAAGGCTGTTGAGCCTATTGGCATTGTACATATGGATTTTGCACCTAATGTCCCTAGGCATAAGGGTTTTGGACCTGTTACCCCTTGACGAAAGGGTTTTGGACTTGTTGCCCTTGGATGTAAGGATTTTGCACTTGATGCTCTTGGACATAAGGGTTTTGGACTTGCTGTCCCTGGACAAAAGGAGGTTGAACCTGTTGCCCTTCAACATAAAGATTTTGCGCCTGCTGTTGTAGGACTTGACCCTGACCTTGCTCTTGTAAAGGTTGACCCTGTTGATATGAGTATAAGGGTTGTTGCTGCTTGGGTTGACCTTGTTGTTGCAAGGGTTGACCTTGCGACTATAAATGTTGTCCCTGTGGCTATAGAGGTTGACCTTGCGATGACATAGGCTAAGAGGATTACAGCTACATGGTTTGCTGCAACGGTTGCGACATTTTCCCCTGCGGTTGTTGCAGTTGTCCTTGCCGCGGCATCATTTGCCCTTGTTGCTGCATGGATGGCCCTTGCTGCAATGAAGGTTGCCCTTGTTGCTGTAGAAGTTGTCCTTGCTACTGCAAGGGTACTTGAACAGTTCCCAGAATGACACCTTGAAAGTTCCCAAACTATATCTGGCTATATCCACCGGGCACAGTGGACGAACCAGGCTGAACATAAGGTCCCAGATGAGGGATGTATGGTGGATTAGCCATCGCTTTTGATCCATATGGAACATAAGGAGGTTGGTACTGACCTTGAGCCATATTAGGTTGTTGGTACTGGATGTGACTTGACCCAGACAGACCAACATTAGGCTAGTTGTACTGGACATTGCTTGATCCAGCGGGACCAATAGGATTTGAAATGGCACCAAAAGAGGGTTGGTTCATCCCAACCATGTGAGGTTGTGAGCCTCTCACATTGGTTGTGCCAGACATCATAGAAACATTCGGACTCTTCCCCCTAGGCAGTGGCACAACCTAGCGACTTACTAGAGAGATTGAAGAACTAATAGAGACATGACTTGATATTGTCGGTTGAACTGGATAGGTTAGTTGAATTGGTGAAACAAGAGGATTTGGAATGGTGGGTTGCACCGGGACTGAAGTAACTATAGAAATCACCGTCTATTGGAAGGTTAGGTTTTGAATGAACAGACCTGTGGTAGGAATAGCACAATATGCCAAAATAGGGTTGTGATATAGTGATGAGGCAGTAGGCATGCCTAAAACCAATTGAGATAAAGTTACGTAATTATGCGATAACTCAGGATGAACACTGGTTAGAATGCTTCCCGTGTAAGGGAAACCTTGAGGAGGGAAAGGATATGCCTGCTCCTCGATTGTGCGTGGAGTGGAAACCTCCGAGTGACCTGGAGAGGAGACTGATATTTCACCTTCTAATTCCATGGGTGAAAACAGATGACGATGGACTAACAAAGATGTTCGAGGGTTTAATTCCAAAGGAATAGCCAACCGATCGTACAGAATGTACGGACACTATGGTGATATCACAACAGAATCGAACAAAGGGTTCAGAGGATAAACAACTAGTCCAAGCTGACCTTTAGAAGTCAGCGGACTCTCAGGAGTCTGGATAGGATTATTCAGAGATTCTAGGCCAATGTCAGAAAGTGACCCAGTATCTAAAGGGGGAGGACGAGATGACAAAGGTTGAATACTCAGAAAAATTCCAAGCTTAACACCTTGGTCCTCAAGCGACTGCAAAAATTCAAGAAAAGGCTCCTCAGACAATCTTTCAGACAGAGAGAGGAAGAGGAACTAGGCGAACCAGTTGATTCAGCCACGATGATTTTTTCTCAAATAACCAGAAAAGAGATTGATTTCAAGGGCTTTAAAATGTATTTAAAGGTATACTCATGATGTGGTCTAAAAAAGACTAACAGGAATGTTATAAGATTGTGGGTAATAATTTTTTAAGACACAAAAACAAACTGGTGCTCTTTCATGTTTGAAGAGTTGAGAAAGAAGAAAAGGTGACTCTATCACTTTCGGTTTGAAACGAGTTCGGAAGGACAAGCGCTCAGGTGATCTTTTATATTGAGGGAGTCAAAAAGATAAAAATGACTACTCAGGATGATCTAGGCAAAAGGATTACCAGGTAACTGTGAACTGTAGAATACCTCCCGACGAACCGAGAAGTATGGGCATGCAATCTCCCCAAATGTTGTGTTTGTTGTATCACATTTACAAGGCGGCAGACTGGACTTCCCATGGATAAAATATTGCAACCTAGTGGGATATCCCTTTATATACTCAGCGGTACATGGAGCACAAGTCTGTATTAGTGTTGTCTAGTGCCGAAGTGAATGACATCTGCTAGGTTTAAAGACGACGAAACATGTCTCTAGCCTAGACCTTCTAAAAGGTGATTGTTAGAGTTCAAATGCGCCTTAGGTTAATTGAGTACATTTTAGAGTTGATCTTGAAATTATGTCTTGGTTTTCAGGGCTTATCGACGTGACTCGAAAACACCTATATGCCGCTAAATGAGACAATACCCTTTCCATTCGATGAATTGTCTACACTAATGAGAGTAGGAAACACATTCAAATGCAACAAAACAAGCAAGCGAAACCAAATATGACCTTTTCACTATTTCGCTTTTTGAAAACAAAATGATGAAAAACTCTTTACAATTCCTAACTTTCCTATCAAACACACTTCAAGTAGTCCTTTCACTAATAAAGAGTATTCATTTTTTTTCAATGCACATGAGGATGCAACTCTAATTTTCAATGATGCTAATTAACTTAACATATTGATTCAACAAACTAGAGTTATGTATTTTTCAATGAAATGAGAAAGTGAATCTTTCACTAACACTTCAATGCAATACTTCCAATATAATCAAACTCAAGCAAATGCAAAACACATAAGAGAATTCCTTTCAAACTAATGAAGCAAAGACTAAACCAAAAACAAGATGAAAAATGTCATCTATGCCCGAAAAGAGACGCTCAAACAACAAATGAATCTTTTCAAACTTGTTAAATGGAAGTCAAAGCAACAAAAGGACTAACGAATGAAATGAAAATATAAACTTTGATTATTGAATTGAATTGCTGAGCACAAAAACAAGTGAATGGATGACGACCTAGATTCCCTAGGGTTACTAACCATCGAAGAACTCAAGAAACCAAGTGAAGAAAATGCAAATCAAACAATCATACAAACCAAGCTAAAAGATCTTTCCAGCTAGGGAGAACACAGTCAAAATAAGTTGAGAGACAAAAATCAGAAGGGCAAGACACACTGGCTATGATCTAAGGTAAACCCTAATATTCATGTACAGGAATTGGCGCGACTGCCTAACTGACAACAAGTTCCAGAAGGGGGTTGACAAAAATGTTTTGAGAAACTCGCGCTGATCGGCGCAACTGTCAGAAAAAGAAATGCGTCGACCGAGGATTCAAGGAAAAAAATAAAAATTTTCAAAGGGTAAGACCAAACTTGCCATTGTAAATTTCAGGTTCATAGTAGTAAACCAGACAAAGCAAAGAACACTAATAGGAAATGACGATACTAGAAAAGTTCACACAAAACCATAAAATGACAATCAATCAAACAAAAAGATTGGCTCCCCAGCGAAGTCGCTAATTTGTGGTACAGGTAAATTCTTAGTGCAGACACAAACAATTCCTCTAACTCGAGAGAACGGGTCTAGCCACAAACAAACAATCTATGGAAAATCTCCTTAAGCTAGAATCAATTAAGAGGGGCTACCTCTTAGAACGTTATTCCGCTTGGTGGTGATCATGCTTCCTCACTCCAGCTATCTCTGTTTCCTTCCTTTGAATACTTGAAACAAGCAAACAACAACGAAAACAAACGTGATAACATACAATATTGTATACAGCCTACTTAATCGGTCAAGGAATATTAAGATATAAAGATGTAAAATGACACTTCATGTAGGAAATCAATCCTTGATGTTGCTAGTCTCCTCCGATGTATCTGGGTTCCCACACTTCTTCTAGCACTTCATGGATAGCCCCAATAATGGAAGTTTTAAGGCCTCTTTCCCTCTACTCTCAAACCAAACCAAAAACACACTATTGTCCCTCAAACATACACTAGAAAGCTACAAGTTATAGATGACTTGCTAATTGTTAAGTTTAGGTATGTTCTATGCTAGAGCAATTTATTTGAATTTTCACAGTTAGCAATCACATCAGCATTAAGATAAACTGCAGATAGAACACATATAAATCGTAGAAGACAAGCCAAGACAAGAGGACACAAGATGTGGCGCTAGCTAGGGACAAACCCCACAATGTGTGGGGAAACCCTTGATCAATTCTTCTTTTATGTTCTTCAAAGTTCAGCAGAGAAAGAGAAAGAGAGAGAGTACATTTACAACAGAAGTCAACACTTTAACTTAACTAGATATAGCATAGATCATTTCTTATAACGATGAGATCAGTTGAAGACATTTTGCTTCAACGGATTCTGCAAGGTGACTCCATCACCTATCATCGTGCTACATCTCATCCATTTGCTGCACCTATGCATACTGCACCATGCTGCACTAATCATGATTATCATTATACTGCCCATGTCCATGATCTTATCCATCATCATGCTGCTCAAACTTAATGTGCATCATCATCACGCTGCTGCCTCTACTCCATGTATCATTGTGCTGCCCATGCACATGATCTCATAGTGCCACCCATCATGCTACTGCCTCAACTTTTATCTATCATTGTGCTACCTATGCACATGATCTCATAGTAATACCCATCATATTGCTGCCTCAACCTTCATGTATCATTGTGCTGACTATGCACATGATCTCATAGTGTTGCCCATCATGTTGCTGCCTCATCCTTCATGTACCATTGTGCTGCCTATGCACATGATCTCATAGTGCTGCCCATCATGCTGCTGCCTCTGCCTTCTAGTTGCTTCATCATGCTGCAACAATTTGCTTCTGTTGATATCAGCCTAGCAAAGCAGCTAGGCTATATATCCTATTTGGCAGACTTCATAAACTATCCTTCTTTCTGCGTTAATAGGTCTTCATGCGATTTTTCATTACAGTGTTTACAGGTCTCTATTACAGCGTATAGTATGAACAACGTGTGTTCAAGGTGTGTATAGACCCTTTATCATGAAGTTGTTGCTTCATGAAGTTGCTATGTTTCCACCTGTATATGATAGTTTATATATTTCCACCTGCGTGTATATATATCTACAAGTGGCATCTTAATATCTACAACATATCATGACTGCGTTGATGTGTCTAAATGCCTCCAAGAGTAGTGTTATTATGACTGCGTTGATGTGAGTATATGCCTCCACGAGCAATGTATCATGACTACTTTGATGCGTCTAAATGCCTCCACGAGCAGTGTTATTATGATTGCGTTGATGTGAGTATATGGCTCCACGAGTAGTGTATCATGACTGGGTTGATGCGTCTAAATGCCTCCACGAGCAGTGTTATTATGACTGCATTGATGTGAGTATATGCCTCCACGAGAAACGTATCATGACTGCATTGATTTCTGTATATGCCTCCACGAGTAGTGGTTATTGACTGCGTTGATGTGTGTATAGTTGTTGTGAATATTATTGCCTGTGTATTATATCATTGCCTGCGCCCTAATTATGAACAATGTGTAGATATTACCACTTCATCACTTCGGCTCATTACCAGCATATATATAGATATACATGAGCAGCGTATAGTGTATAAGGTTTCCCATCTGTCAACATATGGGGTTTCACCATGTATCAAATTTCCTGAACAACGTATAAAGATGAACAACGTACCTGGGTTTCGTGAACAACATATAGAGATTCATCATTTGCCAGTGGATAGATGTCTTCTTGTCTTGCGTAGGATTAGGGCATCATTTTGCAGCTAGGGCATCATACTCTTTGGTGTCTCTCCTTCTCCAAAAACCCAAGATGTGGAGAGGAGATCACCTAAAGAGTGTCTAAATGACATCAAATCCTCTTATATTTATACTAAAACATATATGATGAATAGTCATGACGTTTGGGCTTCTTGAGCCTACGTAAGAGCTGGGCGACTAGATAATAAAACCATAATCTAAATAAATTCATATCTCCATAAATACATATCGGAATCGGATGATCTTTGGATCAATCCTACACCTCTCGATGTGAGGGATCCAATAAAAATATCAATTGCCATAAATAAGATGACCCACATGAAGTTTGGCCCTTGTTGCCAATTTAACACTCCCTCTCAAATAGGGATAACTCCATCCGTTGATCCATAAGTCCGATTGTACTATCTCTGCCATCAATGCCCTGCACTGCGCTACCTAGTTCTGCTCAGCTCTGCTTGCTCTGCTTAGCTCTGCTCAGCTCTACTGGCTCTACTCTGCTCTGCTCAACTCTGCTGGCTCTGTTGGTTCTACTTTGCTAAACTATGAAGAAGAAGAATTGATCGAGAATGTCTCATACCATTCTCCACTAACCCGAAGTCAGTCTCAGAGTGGGTACCACTCTCACTAGTCCCAGACCAATACTGCACTGACACAAAGTTAGTCTTAGAGTATGTACCACTGGTCCCAGACCAGTCTCAACTGACCTGAAGTCAGCATCATAGTATGGTAAAACTCCTACCACTGGTCCCAGACCAATATTGCAAGCTTAGAGAGTGTACCACTGGTCCCAGACCAATCTCAACCAACCCGAAGTCAATGTCATAGTATGTACCACTCTCACTGGTATTAGACCAGTTCTTCACTGACACAAAGTTAGTGTCAGAGTATGTACCACTAGTCCCAGACTAGTATCAACCAACCCGAAGTCAGCATCATAGTATGGTATAACTCCTACCACTAGTCCTAGACTAGTATCACAGGCTTAGAGAGTGTACCACTGGTCCTAGACTAGTCTCAACCGACCTGAAGTCAGCGTCATAGTATGTACCACTCTCACTGGTCCCAGACAAGTCCTGCACTGACACGAAGTATGTACCACTGTTCCTAGAGCAGTCTCAACCGACCCGAAGCTAGCGTCATAGTATGGTACAACTCCTACCACTGGTCCCAGACCAGTAACATTGATCCCAGATCAATGGAGGTCATCCTAGCATAGGGAGTACGATAAGTACAACGATGTGTCCACCGGTACTACTATGGTCCCTAACTTCATTTCCCTGCTCATTGATCAGATGAGAGGTACTTCCCATGAGTCCCAGACTGCATGGGTAAGATGCCTCGACAAGAGAACTAATTAATCCTGTCCTCACAGGAGAACACATCAATCCTGCTACAATCGCCATGGAGAACACATCAATCCAGGCCGCCATGGAGAACACATTAATCCAGGCCTCACAGGAGAACACATCAATCCTTCTACAATCACCATGGAGAACACATCAATCCAAGCCTCACAGGAGAACACATCAATCCTGCTACAATCGCCATGGAGAACACATCAATCCAGGCCTCACAGGAGAACGCGTCAATCCTGCTACAATCGCCATGGAGAACACATTAATCCTGTGGTCGTATGTTGCTCCAGTAAGAACCGCATGCCCCCTAGAGCTCCCAGAGCTCAATGCATGCAACATTCAGGACCCTTTTACAAAGGTCTCTCGACGACTCCAAGTCATTCGGGAAAATCACAAATTTGATCTTTTCCCCGGGGCTCTGACCTGTACATCATCTCAGTGCAATGGAGGCTCCTTGCTCATCAACATACCATATCCCAGATAAGGCAATATTTGATGTCTATCTGCTGGAGCAATTGTCGAATACGGGATTCCTCAATAATCGAATCCCACCTCTGGTTGTTACAGAGAATCACAGTGGTATGTGTTCAAACAGCTCACTGAAGAGCTTCCCCAACCAGGCAGCTTCATATGAGATCATACTCATAGATATGTGTTCAGTATCGATGGTGCTTATGGCAACCGACTTCTACTTCCTGCATCAAAGCAGAATCTAAAGAGAACCAACACTGAAAATTGCTCTAGTGATCCTCCACACTGCCTGCCCATTCAACATTCAAATAATAATGCAATTTCATCTTTCCGGCAGTGTATCTCAATCCATGAGAGATTGTGCCCTAAAGATATCTCAGAAGATTCTTAGCACCAACCTAGTGAGGCTCAATCAAATGTGAGCTCACCATGCTAACTGCAAAACATATGTTCGGACGAAGGTTCACCAAGAACATCAATGTGAATGAGTTTATGAAACTCAAAGGCATTCTCAAATCTGGTCCGACATCACTACCATATAACTTACGATCCTCAAGGTATTCACAGGCTTGCAGTTTATCATTCCACATCCAAAATCCAACTCCCTCTATCTTCTACAAATGAGAGGGTCTGCACCTATCAGACATAGGTGGTTGTATGAAACGTCTGTCATCTACAACCTTCATATGGTTTGGATCGATTTCACTCCTAGTGAATCTCATCTTCATCAGACAACTGTTGATCCTCTCATACTATGCTCGGGGTGTCTTGCTTCAAGCCATAGAGGGATTTCTATCACCTGCATGCATGAGATTCCCGATCATGAATCAAACTCCTTGAGTTGTTCCAAACCTGTGGACTTGTGGCATGAGGGGGTTGGTCCCGTTATAAGATTTTCTTTTGGTACATCTCAGACATGTACCTTCATGCTCCTTTTGAATTCAGGCTCCCTATCACAATCTGACTCATAGATCTCCGGTGCTATGTGTCAATGGACTTCCTGTAACTTAATACAACCCTGAACTCAAAATTATCTTTGAAAATTCTATTTTCAAACACGTACCTTTCCATCGATGAATGCCACCTTAAAACCTTTGACTTCCATTCCTGTTGTAGCTCTGATACCACTTGTTGTAGATCTAACCGAGGAATATATGAAATGATTCTTTATTGATCAAACCCTTAAGGTAGGGCAACACCATACATTCACTCCTTGAGGAAGGAGAACACTCCACAAGTCATATGCTTGCTCATACAATAATTCTTGACACAATATTTCTTCACGTGGAGTCTCTAGCCTCTATATAGGCCTCATACATGCAATACCATGGATCATTACCATGGTTCCCTCATACCATCGACTAATACCATGGGCCCATTACATTATTACTAACTACTTGTGGTCCCTTACATGATATGGGTTAACCACCTTATTTATTACAATGGCCCATCCCATTATTACATTATTACCTTGGGTACCTCCCTTGGTACCCCATATTATCCCCCCTAGGTATATAACATTCTTTAAACCTATAAAAGTTGTGTCACATTTGTCAAATCATTTAAAATCAACATTTCCAGTTAAAGCATATAAAGGCATGGAAATTTGTGATTTTTTTTTTATAAACTTGCGATAATAGCTTTCATATCCTAGGAAGTTACATACCTCCATTTGAGTATAGGGTGTATAGTGTTAAAAGAATTACCTGTATTGTTGTTGGATCTACCTGTGTCCCTTCTACAGAAATGTAATGTCCCAATATTACACCTTCGCTCATCATCATGTGACACTTGACATTTCTTAAACATAACCTGGTAGCAATGCATCGTTCTAAAAGCTTTTCTAATGTTTGAAGTGCTTGATCAAAGTTATCTCCATATGGAGTAAAGTCATCCATATAAAATTCAAGTCCTTCATTTATTGGATCAGAAAAAATGTTGAGTATGGCTCTTTGAAATGTGGTTGGGGTGTTGCATAAGCCAAATGGTAACACTTTGTAAGTGAGTGTACCCGAGGGGCAGGTGAAGGTTGTTTTGTATTGGTCTTCAGGGGTGATTTGAATCTAATTGTATCTGTTGAAGCCATCTAGGAAGGGAAAGAACTGCTTCCCTGCCAAAAGTATCAAGGACTTGATCAATAAAGGGAAGAAGGAAGTGATCTTTTTGTGTTTCCTTGTTCAATTCTTGGTAATCCACATAGATATGCCACTTCCCATTTTTCTTGGGGACTACTACCAATGGAGATATCCATTTTCTATCTGAAATAGGATAAATGAAATTCACATCTAACAACTTTTGTAATTCTTCTTTTACAATGTCCTTGAGATGCATATTCAATCTCTGCTAAGGCTGTCGGGTAGGACTAGCATCCTTTTTGGTATAGATGTGATGTGTGCACAATTGTGGGTCTATACCCTTCATGTTAAGATAATCCCAGAAAAAATCCCCTTTATATTTTTGTAGGACCCGAATGAGCTTTTGTTGTTGGTCACTATCCAGACAATCATTAATGTTTAAAACTTTGCATGTTTCAATTTCCACACGCTTGTTGTTATGGACAACAGTGGTCTAGATGTGCTGATCATTGGTATCCTTCAAAGGATCTTCCAAGGCTTCATTATCAATAATTAATCTTAACATCTAACACTTTACATTACTCACATTAGCTGGTTGATAGATAAAATTATTGATAACATCATCTTAAGTCTGATCTTTGAATTCAAGTGCCTCTGCTACTATGAGTGATGAACAGATGATTTCTTCCAAGTATGTTGGTGGTTGTTTACATATTTTTACAATGGGAAGATTTGGTTTGGTAGGAGGATATAAAACAAGATTTTTTACAGCATCCCCCTTAGCAATAGTCATGTTGTCCTCTCGGCAGCCTATATAAGCATCAGCTGTCACCAGCCAAGGTCGGCCCAGAATCAGAGGGTGCCCATCCAATCGACTCTTTCGGTTTATAACAAGAAAATATACTAGATACACCCATGAATCAACAAAAACCGTAATATCATGTAAAGTTCCTTTTGGCCTTACCACCAAACGATCAGCAAGTTCTAGTAAAGTGGTGGCTGGTTCTAGAGCTACAATAACAAGTGCTTGATAGGTTTCTATTGTTAAAATGTTAATGGCTACACCCATATCAACCAATGTATTGGGAAAGGAACAACCATATATCTGAACTATAACTATGGGATTCCCAGGTTCTTCATACTTTACCGGAGTTTCCCCTCCCAAGAGTAAATCAGATAAGATTCCTACAACATGAATGGTGGGTGAAGTTTTTGCTTTCCTCACAGACTTCTTTACACATAACTCTTTAATTGTTTTAGCATAGATGGGAATATCTTGAATGGCCTGGAGGAGAGGAATTTTTATATAAATATTTTTTAGTTCCCCTACAAGATGAAAATATGGGTAAACAATTGGCTTAGGTATTGTTAACCTTTCGGGGAACGGGGGAGAAGTGACTATGAGTTCCTCAGGAACTTTATGGTGATTTGTCTATTCGCCTTGTTTTATTTCAGTATCAATTACAGGTGGTGGTATATGTACAGGTGGGGCTTCGATCCCAATTGATGGTTGGTCCATTTTTTCCTCAAGGGTGATGATACGTCCTGACCTCAATCTTAATTCATTACATTCTTTTTGTTCAATCTCATATTCTGGGCTTTTGACAATCTGCACCAGCTAAACCAGTCCGTTATTGGGATTTGGATTCAATTGAGTGTAAATTGAGGGTGCAGAAGAGGCTGAGGATTTTGCTATAATGGATAAGGAGATGATAATGCAGGTTGAGGTTGAGGACCCATCCCCATAGGAGTATTGGATATTCCCAAAGACTGCTGCCAATTTGTAGACCAGTTCGAATTTTGAGAAGTGGAGGAAAGCCACTAGGATGGATAGAAATTACCTTGCCAAGCAGGAGCAAAAGGAGAATTTGGCCAGCCGTTACCCGAGAAGAATTGAGTTGGACATGGTGTCATACGGAATGGCTGAGATTTCCAATTCGAATAAGGTGATTGGCCTTTCCATGATAGTAGTGTTCTGTTGCTGATTAAACTATGAAGAAGGAAATAACTGGGATGTATCTTGTGACATACCTGTAGTTTTGGCCTGCCACTATCGACATTGGTTGATTAGATACACTAGCTCTGCATCTTCTTCTGCTTCCTTGAAGACAGCTATTAGCCCTGGAAGTGATGGAAATCGTTTAGTGGTGTGATCCTTAGTACAGATAGCACATGTCTGAACCATAACCAACGGACACTCCCATTGGCTATGCTTCTTTCGGCAGCATGGGCAGAAAACGACCAAGTTTTGTTCTGCTAAGGCTTGTTTCTATTTAGCTTGCAGGACATCCAATTTCTTTGTGAGGGTGCCCAGAATTTCTGTCTTGAAATTTCTAGGAGGTTATCGATTCCATTTGTGTTACACCTCCATTGTGTGCTTTTCTTCCCCTACTCATGGGATCTCGGCTTCCTATTCCTGTGCGTTTGGTTCCTCGCAAACACCTGTGACACAAGCGAATGATTTCATCATAATCTTCTTGAGAAATATCCCCTTTCCCCATTAAATTTAGTGTTTCTATCCATTCTTCTTTCATTCCTTTAATTAAGATAGCTCTTAGGACTTCTTTTGGTAAGGTGGTGTGTGGAGGTCTTTGCAAATTATAATGAATTGTTTGACATATTCTTCTAGAGTTTCATTATCCTTTGTAACCATCTTAAATATTTCATCTTTTAGCTCCCTAGCCTTGCAAAATTCCTAGTATCTTATGAGAAAGGAAGTTTTCATATCATCCCAAGAGTTGATAGTACGTCCACCTAGACCCATGAACCATCTTAAAGTTGCTCCTTTCAAAGTAGAAGGGAACAATTTTAGATTTTGAGGGTCAGTGGTGTAGTAATACCCTCTGCAGAGGATGTTAAAATCGAGCAAGAAGGCATCTGGATCCTTTTTGATCATCCCATGAAAAGTTGGGATGCTTTTGAAATGAATGGCCCTCATAGGGGCATTGGTCACTTGGTCAACTATGGGATATTCCAATGTCAAGGTTTGACCTTGAGGTGCTTAATTTTCCAATTGGTCAAAGATGTGCCAATATCCTTCAGGGATTTTAGGAGGTGCTATTTGAGCAAGCGGAGGATTAACAATCCAGGTTAGCTTTGCAGCACTGCCTAGATCTGGGATCACATGAGATCATTGTTCAGACAGTTGATGTCCCGCCTTAATAGTTCCACTGGTTTCTCCCTCTCCTTCTCTTAAGTTATGCGATTTTCCCTCTTGTAGAGGATCAGAATGTAAATCTATTGTAACCTAAAGACTCTGTTCAGATCCTCTAATTTGGCTTTGAATCTCAGTGTAGGCTATAGATGGTGAGCCTGCTTCCTGAGGGATTATAGTAGGAATTTTTCCAGATACAGTCTGGAATCCCACTGATGCTTGAGACTCTACTTTTCTTATGATTTCTTCTTCTCCCAAGGTTCACCGATCCCTTTGGTTTTGTGGATTTAGGTGGGGGGTTTTGATCTTTTTCTATCTTTCTATTCCTAGTCATTCATGAAAAAAAACCTATTCCTATTTAACCTCTAAGCTTTTGCTAAAAAGCGGGCTGGTAAGCAAGCACTTTACTTTCTAGGTACATAGTTTCTTACCTCCCATTTTAAAATCCAATTCTTTTACAACAAGATAAAAAGGAAATCACTTTGAAACACTCTCCCCGGTAATGACACCAAAATGTTGGTGCACTAAGATGTCTTTTCACAGGCAATCTTAATTCCTACATTAATTTTTAACCCAAGGCAAGTCTCTTTATTTCAAAAGTTTCAGCACTATATATGTAGTGAATTCAGAGGTTAACTAATAATAAATCGTTGCAATTGCTAATGACTAGCTCTTCAAACTCAATCCAAATAATTTTGAAAGAAGTAACTCTTAAATAAATTCATAACACACTTTGCAATTCTACTTAACCTGTTATGAAAGAAAATGAATCTAAATACCACTGTAACAAATCACACTTGGAAATCTTAAACGAAATTGAAACTAACTCACTCAATCATGAAATAGAACTGTGACAATTGAAAAATGAATGATAATTGAACAAAAAATCCTAATTGAACAACAACAGATAATTGAACAACAAATACAAATTGAACAACAACCGATAATTGAACAACAAATGATAATAGAACAACAAATGACTATATGAGCATATTACGGAAAGGAATCGATTACATTTCTGAGATCTATGATAACATCACTTGGAATCAACAACGATCTAATCATAACCAATTCAATCAAGAGAATCACACATATATGACGTACAACTAAATTTGAATCTTGAATAAACAACAAATATAAATCAGAATAGTCAATCCTCACCGTAATCAAAATGATATTAACTTAACAACAACAAACAATAAATAATAGACAGAAAGAATTATAACACAGGTAAAGCAACAAATATTCTCTTGACTGGGTCCAGAAGTCCCTACTATTAGATACTTAGAAGATGATTATAAATTAAACACAGTCTTCTTCATTAAAACAAGTAACAAAGTTACAACATCACCAAGATGAAAGTATTATATGTCAAAAAGCATAGTTACAAACTATGAATTTCTGAACTAGCCATGCAGTTTTCCTTTCGCCCTTATATATAACATTTAGAAAAGTAAATAGATAAAACTGAATCCTCAGGATCAGGGGATCCTAAGGATTTCATAATACTCGATATGATTATTTCATAAAATAGCATTGATCTACCCGGTCTTCCGTTGTCTTGCTTTGCCTCTAACGTTGTCTTTTTCCTTTATGAGATGTTGTTCTGTCGATTGAACAACCATCATCAAATTCATGTCTTCTACACATAAATATAGTAAAAGTTAGATTTTCCTGCTTAGATTCATCTAATTTGTTACTAATTACTTTTACCCAACTTCAGCTATGTTTCCTCGACTTTTAGCCATAAAACGAAGTTAGACATGTGAAGACAAATGCTAAATAAAGTTATTTACAAGTAGAAAAAGTACCTTTTTCTTGTCCCAACACATATCTCCTATTCTTTGAATTGATAGCTAGGAACAAAAAAATCTGATTTTTCTTAAGTGATTACAGTGGGCTTGGGAGTTTTAAAATAATTGTGAACATTTTAAAAGTTGTGTGGAGATAGGGAGAAATTGCAGCCATCCACCACTATTATAAACTCTCAGTCACCCTAAAACTTAAGGTTAGCCTACCAAACTGTTGGAAATAATATTGAGAGGGGGGGTGAATCAGTATTAGTAATTTAACAATTTTTTCATTTCCATAAACAAATTGATATATGCTACTTCTGTTAATTAAATCTGCATATATACACAACTGTGTTTAGAGAAAACCACGTATATCTTGCAAACTTCTAATTTAGTTAGTTGATCTTAATCTCTGTATCAAAACCATAAAACAATAATCGAGTGTAATAAACAATACAGGCAATCACATACATTAACACAAGATATAAGGTGGAAACCCAATGTGGGTGAAAACCACCTGCTGCAATTTGTCCCTATCTTCTTTCTATAAGAAACTTATTTTTACAATATTTCTATACTAGTGCAGTCTTATACTAGTACGCAGGCTTCTGCTTGCAGAAGGATACAACCTTCTCTCGTTCTCCAGCTTCTCTTGGAAGGGAGCTACAACCCCCTTAGCTCTTGTACTAGCTGATGTACTAGTATGTAGGTGCTGACCTATAGAAGGCTATAACCTTCTCTTTTCTTCCAAGGACTATGTTTCATAAATTTTCAGACTGGATCCATCAATAACATCAATCAAACATCAAGTGTATATGCATCAACCAATCTCCTTTGCACCAAACAAAACTGAATCAAACAATCACTTCTCTGAATGCTGTAACTAGAATACAATAACAGTAACCAGAAACCAATCCTGAACCCAAAATACTGCAACAATAAACAGAAGTAGCTGAAACATATTTTATGAGACGTACGCTACTTTAATATGTAGAACCTGCGTGCATATGCGGCTGTATTAAGGCGAACTTGTGTATACACTGTTTTGAATTACTAAAGTAGCATGTATACATGCCTTTGCTATGACGAACCTGCGTACAAATCTATAAAAGATAATTTACCTTTTTCAATTATTCAGACATAAGTTATACCCAGATTATCAGATTTATAGATCAAGTCATGCGCCAAATATAATAGATCAAAATCACACAAAGATACTTCCATTCAAGCCTTAAGATCTTGACCCATCAATAGAAATTATCCTTCTTCTAGCACTCAGGTTCCTCCTTGATTCGGATCCAGCTATGCACCATAAACTAATGACCAGTATACTAGATCTTGCTCTTCATAAGATATCCAATCTTTTTTTTTTTTTTTTGTGCCTTTGCCTAATGATCTCCTTCCCCTTTTATAGTATTAGGCCTTACTCAATACCATGGTCCAAAACCACTTAGAACCAATACTTGGGACCCAATACCTAGGTTCAACACTTCGGACGAGATACCATGGTCCAAATACCATGGACTAAAAACAAGTTTTCCAACATGTATGCGCTTTTCCTTACATGAAAGTGTGTGCATATGTATACGCACCTTTTGATCAGTGATCCCATGTGTACACACGACTTGGTTAAGTGGAACTTGCGTATATCTCTTTTTCCTTCATTTTGAGAGTCTGAACTGTGATCTGTCATCTGAGTGAGTTGCCATCAAGGACAACACTTGTGTCATAGTGCCAAACCTGTGTCATAATGCCAACAATATCCCCCTTTGGACTTGATAGCAACCCCAAGTCACTCAAATTCATTCCCCCCCTTTGTCATCAAGGGCAAAGAGTTATGCTCCCCTTGAGTTCATGCTGATATCTCTGCTCTGATGTGTTGTCCATGCTCCCCTGACTTTAGGAAAGGTCTGCAAAAATATGTTCTAAATGAACATGACTCTATACATCATAATTGACCTTCCTATCACCAAACACTCATACATACATCCATCTTTCAACAAAAATTGACTCATCTACCCAAACATGTGGGGATATACCAAAAATTTATACATGATACAACAAGAATATTACATCATCCATCCTAGACATAGTGGGGAACCAAAATAGGTCATTACATGACCTTGATAATAAAAGAATACAAGACTATGATAGTCATTAGCAACAATCATCAGCAACATCTGTCAATCACCATCCAGACCATCAACCATGATCTCCCTCTGCACTTGTTCCACTTGAATGAAAAGCAATTGTGAAGTTGTACCAAGATCTTCTAAGATAATGCCAATAATGCATTATTAGAAGTATATGCTCCCCCTAAACCTATGCTAGATGGTCACTGTCAATCCCATATCAGACTCTTTTCATCATGAGTCTGGCCCACTATTTTTCTTCAACCCAACATATATGCGACTTTATCCACAAAAACAGGCATATGTACATGGATGCTCTTCATGAAACTTGTGTACAACCATTTTTCTCTAAAACAGATAAGTGTCAACACTAAGTTGATGCATCAACTACCCCCAGCTTCTGTCTGAGATATTCAAATGTCTCTCTAAGCAGTGGTTTGGTGAATATATCAGCAACCTATTCCTTGGAGGGAACATACTCCAATTTGACCTTTTGTTCAAGCACTTGTTCTTAGAGAAAATGATATTTGATAGGTATGTGCTTGGTCCTTGAATGCATGACTGGATTTTTTGAAATAATGATTGCACTTGTATTATCACATAAAATGGAGATAGGTGGAGTACAAGTGATTTGGAAGTCTTGCAATGTTTGCATTATCCAAAGGAGTTGTGTGCAGCAAGATGCAATTGCCACATATTTTGATTCAGTTGTAGATAATGCAATTGAACTTTGTTTCTTGCTGAACCAAGATACTAATATGGAACCCATAAAGAATGCACCAGCCCAATCTGCATCTGTATATGCATGGATTGTGAGATATATATCTCTAGGATACCATAAGCCATAGTTTTGTGTTCCTTGAAGATATTTGAATATCCTTTTAACTGCCTGAAGGTGGGCCTCTTTTGGATTGGCCTGAAATCTTCCAATTATTCCTACTGCATATATGATGTTTGGTTGAGTACCTGTTAGATAGAGCAGACTACCAATCATGGATCTATAGGTTGGTTGATGTACTGCTGTTGATTCATAATTTGTGTTGAGGCTGCATCCTATTACCATAGGGGTACATACTAGTTTCAAATCTTCCATGCCATATTTCTTCAAGATCCGCTTGAGGTACTTGGTTTGTGATAGAAAATACCATCTTTGTTTTGTTGTAGCTGTAAACCAAGGAAATATGTGAGCTCACCAAGTAGGGAAATTTCAAATTCTCCTTGCATCACCAAAGCAAAGTTTTGACTCATGGCTTCTTCATTACTACCAAAGATGATATCATCAACACATACAACCAGTATTAGCAATTTATCATTATCAATCTTTATATATAGATTGCTATCTGCTAATCGTTTTGAAAAACCACGTTGATGGAGGTATTTGTCCAAACAATAATACCAAGCCCTTGGAGCCTGTTTAAGACCATAGAGTGCCTTTCTAAGTCCGCATACAAGTTTTGGATCATTTCCAAGGATGAATCCATCTAGTTGCTCAATATACACTTCTTCTTCTAAGTCTCCATTTAAAAAGGCATATTTCACATCCATTTGATATACTTTAAACTTCTGAAAGCTATAAAGAGAAAGAAACATTCTTATGGCTTCAAGTCTGGCAACTGGTGCAAAAGTTTCTTCAAAGTCTATACCTTCTTGTTGAGCATACCCTTTACAAACAAGTCTGGCCTTGTTTATAATAACATCTCCATTTTCATTCAACTTGTTTTTGAATATCCATTTGGTCCCTATGACATTCTTATCATTTGGTCTAGGAACCAATTCCCAAGTGTTATTCTTTTCAATCTGCTCAAGTTCTTCATTCATGGCCTTGAGCCAGCATTCATCTTGGCAGGCTTCATGAATATTTTGTGGTTCAACGGAGGGGAGCAATGCTAGATAGCTTGAAGCTTCTGTAATAGTTCTTCTTGTTCGTACACCTGCCTCTTTCTGCCACAAAATTTGAGTTTCTGGATGGTTCTTCTAAACATACCTAGATGGAGTCTTTTCTTCAACATTAGTCTGATCTGATGTTGAAGGATAGTCCTCTTCATCCTCAAATTCTTCGGTTTTTATCTGCTTTGGATTGTTGCCTGCTTCATCAACCACCACATCAATACTTTCAACAATTTTTCCAAGTCTTTTATTGTAACACTTATATCCTTTACTTCGGGAAGAGTAACTAAGGAGAATGCCTTCATATAATCTAGGTTCAAACTTGCCAAGATTTTAATTAGTCCTTTTGATGTAACATTTACTTCCAAAAACTTTGAAGTATTTAACAGTAAGAGTCTTACCATACAAAAGTTCATGAGGAGTTTGAGTGTTATTTACCCGAATGTTTTTTTTGTTGAGAATAGTAATGACAGCAAATGCAGCTTCACCTGAGAAGGTTGCAGGAGTTCCAGACACATCAAGCATAGCACGAGCCATTTGTTGAACTGTTCTGTTCATCCTTTCTACCACTCCATTTTGCTGAGGAGTCCTTGAAGTAGAGAATTCCCTTCTTATTCCATGTTCTTCACAAAAGTCGAAAAATTCATTCGAGGTAAATTCTCCTCCTCGATCAGACCTAAGGCATTTGATTTTGTGATCTGATTCATTTTCAACCAAGGCTTTGAAAGCTTTGAACTTTTCGAAAGCTTCATCTTTATGCTTCAAAAGTCCTATCTAACACATCTTGGAAAAGTCGTCAATGAACAATATAAAGTATTCTTCTCCACAAGGTGACTTTTTCCTTGATGGACCACATAAATCAGTATGGACAACTTCAAGTGGCTTACTAGCTAATCCTTCCTTCTAAGGGAAACATGTTTTGGTTTTTTTACTGAATTGACATGATTTGCATATTGTATTGTCTGGAATTATAATGTCAGGAAGATCATGAACAACCTAATATTTTCATGTTTTCCTTATCTGAGGGAAGCTTAGATGCCCCAATCTTCTGTGTCATAGCCAGTGTTCATCATTTTTGCTTAGATAGCATTGTTGTTGTCCTCCCTTGAGTATGTATAGATTATTTGGAGTTCTTATGCCTCTGATCACTATTTCTCATGTATCAAGCTCACGAACAATACATCCATTTGATCGAAATATTACCTCATTCCCTTGATCACACATTTGACTAAAACTCAATAGATTATGCTTTAAGCCATCAACATACATAACATTTCCAGCTTTGACCTTTTCTTTCAAATAATAGAGCCTTTACCTTTTATGAGTGCAGGGGTGTCATTTCCAAATGAGACCTTCATTTTCTTTTCTAAGGCACTATATGACTGAAGTTTTTCTTTATCACCTGTCATATGTTTCGAGCATCCACTGTCGATGTACCACTGATTTTCCTATCCTTCCGCATATAAGGCTATATCACATCTTTCTAGTTGTGTTTCTTTCTTTCTCCATGTTTTGGGACCCAATGAAGCTTGCTCCTTCTGAGATGTTTGCTGAAAATTACTCTTGCATTCAGAATCTTCATGACCAAAGTTGTTACAAATAGAGCATTCTATTTCATTTTCAGGAGCAGAAAAGTTATTGTAGGTCCTTTCATGATCCTAGTCACTCTCTTTTGATTTCGTGCTTCTCTAGTAATGATGGTCTTGTAGGCAATACATTGAGCAGCTTTGTGTCCAAAGTTATGACAAGAGAAACATTGGCCATTAAAGAAATTCCTGCGACTATCAAATCTACCGACCAGGTGATTGTAATTTTCATTTACATTCATTCTTGAAGCAAATTGAGAATGATTTACCTGCGGTAGGTTGTAGCTTCTATTCATCCTTGAAGTAGATTGACCCTGATTTACCTGGTGATCCACTTTATGCCTTTTTTGATGATTGTCAGCCTGTTCATTTTTACTTGCTGCATCAAGATAACTTTTGGAGGTGGATGGATTTTGTGCTTGAGATTCTTCTTCAGTATATCCAAGACCTGTCTTGATTAGAGGAGAACGCTGCACTTTGATAATCTCATCTAAAGTTTTAGATCCTTTAGAAAATCTAAGATTAAGAGCTTTTGTTTTCTCAATATCTTTTCTAAGTCCCACAATTTCACATTCTAACTTTTCATTGTGTTTTTCCCTTTTAGCAAGTTGGAATGTTAGAGTATCTATAATCATACTCTTTTCTTTTAAGAAAATTTTAAGTTTAGAAATTTCTTCATAGAGATCATCTTCATCTATAACATCCAAGAAATCATCATCTTCAAAAGCCATCAAAAGTCTATAATCATTACCATGTTCATCTTCATCGCTATTTGAAAGTCCATCACTGCCTTCATGTGTATAATAGCTCTTCTTACTTACGTTTTGTTTTCTATTCCATTTAACTAGTTCCTTACCTTTATCAAGATTATCTTTATGTGGACATTTGGCTGCATAGTGACAGACTCTTCCACATGCAAAGCATTTGAAAGGTAGCTTACCTTTGAATCTTCCAGAACCCCATTGAAGGTTATTGTCAAAGTTTGATTCTTTTTCTCCTTCTGATGTATGTCCCGACTCATTGTATTCTCCTTTTGAAGTTTTGAATGTGGCTTCTCTTATGTCCGATGGACCCCCTTTTCTCATTTCGAAAGCAGTTAGGATTCTGTGCAGTTGTGACATGGTAATACTCCGAAGATTCTACTTTTCTTCTATGGCAGAAACTTTTGATTCAAACTTAGAAGACAAAGATCTTAAAACCTTTTCAACTAAAGTAACTTCTTTTATCTCTTCACCCAAGTTTTTCATGTGATTAACAATCTCATCTATACGTAAGAAATAATTAGCCACACTTTCATCATTGTGCATTTTGAGAGTTTCATATTGAATTATGAGAGATTGTAGTTTTGCATGTTTTACCTGATTGTCTCCTTCATAGCTTAGAATGATCTTGTCCCATATTTCTTTGGCGGTTTTGAGCTGCATAACCTTGATTAATGCTGACTGAGATAGACTCCCCAATAGAGTATTGACAACCTTTGAATTTGTTTCATACTGCTTTTTATCAGTTGTATCTGTAGGAGTTGCTAATGGGAATGTGTATCCTCCTTCCATGATATCCCAAACTTCTGCACCAAGAGATTGAAGATAGGTTGTGGTTCTTACCTTCCAATAGATGAAGTTGCTCCCATCAAAGATTGGTGGCCCAATGGATGCCTCCCTTTCGTAGTTGCTCATGATGATAGATCTTCCTTCAAGCGATCAAACTTCTTCTGAAGGACCTACTATAGGTTTTAACCCCATACAGAAATTACCTGCATACGAATTCTAAAACACAAAAAAATAAATAATGCGAGAGAAGAACACATAAAACACATATACACAGAGATTTCCCCTGGATCCCAAAACCGGGACTACCAGCTTGATTTTTCATTATGTTCCTTCAATGTTATAATACATATTTATACATGCCGAAGCATCCAATACCATGGACCAAAAACCATCGCGTCCAATACCATGGACCGAAAACCATCGCATCCAAAAAAACATGTGCGAAAATCATGCACAAAACCATAGGTGGGTCCGCCTAACCTAACGTAGGGTCCAAAACCAAAATTTTCCAGGGCGTTGCCTTGGACCCCATAAAGTGCGGTTACGAGTGCCCTTCAAACCCCTTGTTAACTACGTGGAAAGAATATAACACAACTCAAAATTCTCCCACTTGTTGTTTTATTCCACAGGGGGCCACAAGAGAGCTTAGTCATTTTCCCAGCCCTGAAACGCCCATTGTCTCTCTACACCAAGAGAACTTCTCATATCTCACAGATTTTGTCAATGCATTTGTAGTATTCTTCAAAGTGTCCACCTTTACCAGCGACACCTCTTTGTCTTCTATCATATCCCTAATAAAGTGATACTGAACATCAATGTGCTTTGTCTTTGAATGATATACAGGGTTCTTTGCCAAGAAAATTGCACTTCGGCTGTCACAGTCTATCCTTATAGCATCTTGCACTAACCCCATACTTGAACACAATCTCTGCAACCAAACTACTTCCTTGCTTGCATGAGTGGTTGCCATGTATTCTGCCTCTATAGTTGATAGTGCCACTATAGATTGTTTCTTACTCATCCAACTGGCTACACCTCCAAATAGGTTAAACAC
Organism: Pinus taeda; assembly: GCA_000404065.3. Lineage (NCBI taxonomy): Eukaryota > Viridiplantae > Streptophyta > Pinopsida > Pinales > Pinaceae > Pinus > Pinus taeda. The sequence continues at coordinate 63,942 of APFE031537833.1, read as the reverse complement.
ATAACCACTTGTAGATCTTCTCTGATCCAAATCTCCAGCCCAATCCGCATCAACAAAGCCATGAATATCCAACACTCTGTCCAACCCTGGTCTTCCTTGGTAGCACAAACCATAATCACTAGTCCCACGCAAATACCTGAAAACCCGCCTCATTGTTGTCCAATGCTCCTTTCCTGGTTTTGACATAAACCTGCTCAATACTCCCACTACATGTGCAATGTCTGGTCTAGTACAGACCATTGCATACATCATGCTACCGACTACACTTGCATATGGAACACAAGACGTGTCCTCTTCCTCTTCTTGTGTCTTGGGACATTATTCAACAAATAACCTCACGCCTACAGGAATAGGAACCTTCACCGGTTTACTATCCTGCATATTAAACCTCTGCATTATTCTCTCGACATACTCCTCTGGTTTAACCAAAGCTGCCTCTTTGCCCTATCTCTTTTAATTTCCATGCCCAAAATATAGTTTGCAGCACCAATATCTTTCATGTTGAATTTGGAGGACAATTGGTTCTTCAAATCCTAGATAATTTCTTTGTCATTTCCAACCAGCAACATATCATCCACATACAAGACCAAATAAATAACATGGTCACCAATTAATTTAAAATACACACAATGATCTGCTTTGCTTCTGGTGAAGCAAGTCCCCGTATAAATGTATCAAATTTCTGATACCACATCCTTGGTGACTGTTTTAACCCATACAGAGACTTCTTGAACTTGCATACCAGTTCTTTCTTACCTGTCGCTGCGAAGCCTTCAGGTTGCTTCATGTACATTTCCTCTTCTAGATCTCCATGAAGAAATGATGTCTTCACATCCATCTGTTCTACCCCAAAATCAAAAGCAGCAGCAACAGATAAAAGTAATCTAATAGAAGTTACCTTGGCAACAAGAGAAAACATATCACCAAAATCAATTCCCGGCACCTGGGAATAACCTTTTTCTACCAACCGAGCTTTGTATTTCTCCACTTTTCCTTCTGCATTTGTCTTCTTTTTGAACACCC
>APFE031537833.1:33383-62742 GCA_000404065.3 Pinus taeda | reverse complement strand
AACCTTCCGTGTGACTGGGTTCCAAAGCTTATAACCCTTTAAACCATCCTTATACCCAATAAAGATGCACTTTTCAGATTTACTATCCAACTTGGTTCGTTTCTCCTTTGGAACATGTACATATGCATCACATTCAAATACCCTCAGATATGAGAGAGAGGGTTTCTTACCAGTCCATACCTCTTGTGGAGTCTTCTCCTCCAACGCTGATGAAGGTGACCCGTTGACCAGGTAACATGTAGTATCCACTGCCTCTGCCCAGAATTCCTATCCTAACCCGACACCACTGAGCATGCTTCTTGCCCTTTCCATCAACGTCTTATTCATTTTTTCTGCAACTCCATTTTTCTGATGTGTATATGGAGTAGTTTTCTGCCGTGCTATACCACGCTTCTTACAGAATTCTTCAAATTCCTTACTACAAAACTCTCCACCGTTATCTGTCCTCAACACTTTTATCTTCTTCTCTGTTTGGTTTTCCACCAGAGCCTTAAATTCTTTAAACTTGTCAAAGACTTCAGATTTCTTCTTACGGAAATATATCCATGTATTCCTTAAGAAGTCATCTATAAATGATACATAGTACATAGACTTACCCAGTGATGGAACCTTCACAGGTCCAAACACATCACTGTGCACAAGTTCTAATATTTGTTTCACCCTCTTACCTACAGAGGGGAAACTCACCTGATTCTGCTTCCCATATATACACAATTTTCACAGAAATCACAAATCTAGAGAGCTATTACTCATACATTCTACCATACCTTTACCATGAAGTATTTGAAGGCCCTTCTCTCCAATATGTCCGAGCCTTTGATGCCACAACATGGTCTTCTCTCCAGAGACCACTAGATTTTTTGCTCCACTTTCAAGAACCACAAAACTATTGCACCCATCAATAATAGTGCTACCTTGCAGCTTGTACAGAGTTCCAATCCAAACTCCTCGCATCAATACTAGTGCTCCCTGAACCATCTTGTAGGTATCCTTATCGAACACTGTTTTTACACCTGCATCATCCAAGTTGCTAACATAAATAAGGTTTCTTGCTAATGTAGGAATATGTAGAACACCTGGAAGCATTCTAACCCTTCCACCTTGCAACTTCAACTTTACTTTTCCGTGACCAATGATTCTAGCCTTCCGTCATCCCCCAAGAAGACATCACCACCATCATATTTTTCATACTTGCAGAACCACTCTCTATTGGGAGTGAAGTGAAAGGATGCACCTGAGTCAATCAACCATGCCTCATGATCTACATGTGTACTTGAAGAAGCCAAGCACACATCCCCACCTTCATCTGAGGTGATTTTCGCCTCTGCAGAAGGAGCCTCATCAGATCCCTTTCCTTTTTCAAGAGCTTTAGATTTACAATCCCTTTTGTAGTGCCCTTCCTTTCCACATTTCCAGCGCACCACCTTTATAGGTTTTCCTGGAGATTTAGATCTCCCTTTAGATTTAGATCTTCCACTCGATGACTTATTTTTGTTTCTATTCTGGGTTCGCCCTCGTACAGACAAGGCATCACCATTTTGGCTCTCCATATTTTTCTGTCTCATCTCCTCCGTCAGCAAGGATGAGACTATTTCATCAAAATGCAAGGCTGTTACATTGCTACCTATTGCAATAACCAGACTGTCCCATGAATCTGGTAGAGAACACAACAAACTGATGCACTTATCTTCATTTGAAATTTCAATATCAACAGATGTTAACTAACTTACGACAGTATTAAATGCATTCAGATGCTCTGTCACCGAATCTCCATCTTTCATCCTCAGGTTATACAACTTTTTCCGAAGGAACAGTTTATTCACTATGTTAGCACCTAAATCTGCCTCAGGATGAAGGAAGGAAAATTCAGGGTAACCACAAACCACGCTCAGTCTAGTAGATAGCCCTACCAGAACAGGAGAGGGCTCTCTCCGGGTCACACTCAATGAATAGACGAACGAGAAGGACTGAGATGAATTTCAAACGAACTATTTATCTTAGGCTAGTAAGTGGAAATAAAAATAAGGAGTGATTTTTATGAATGACTGTATTTCTGGGATGTTATGGGGCCACTGGACCTCAATGAACAGAGAACTTGAAATGAAGGCACAGATTATTTCGTGAGGCAAGGTAGGTTGAAAGCATAGCAATTTAGTTTTAAAATGGGGCGGGATGGAAATATTGATTAAGAAGTTGAAAAGTGCAGGGGCGACATGAATCCTTTTCAAACAGAAGAGTGAACACTGTATATGAAATTTTCCCACAGGTAGAGCAATAGAATTGAATTCTACCTGATCTCACTCGAAAAATTTCACCAGAAATGAATACGAAATGGAATAAAAAACATAAAAAGATACATATGCAACATAGGAGAAACACTTGCTATAATCACAACCACAGGAATCTCATGAAACAGAGCCACTTCCTTTCATTAATTCTCTATAAAAATATACAATGCAGAAACAAAGTTTCTTTCCCACAGTCTCCCAGAAGTTACAAGCCAACCAACCTTTTTGCAAATAACTTGCATACAATATATAGAATGTGTGAGGAAGAGATAGAACGCCCAGGGGTTGGGAAGTTACTCAAATCATTTCGAAATGGAGATGGAGAGCCAACCATCAGCTACAGGTGCAACGCTGTAAATATGACATTTGGCTTTGGGGTGACCGTTTGCCTTCCTTCACCACTTGGATAGAAGCCACTCTGGAGAAAAAACTCTTTAAATTCCACCTTTGGTGCCAAAAAACCAAAGTGTAGATGATCAGGCCCACTTGGAGAAGTCGCGACCTGAAATTTCACGAAACGGGAGCAAATTGGGAAAATTTTCCTCTGTGCGTCGCACGCTTTTCTCTATGCATCGCGCTACTTTTGGACCTCTTTTGGGGCACTTGCAGGTGTCCAAAATATGCCCAAGTGGGCTTGTTGGAAAGCTTGGCCTGTCTACTTTCTAACCCCACTAGAATTTCTGAATTTGAAGCTCATTTTCCCCTCCAAATATTCATTCTCCCATGACTGCTTTCTGTGTGTCCAAAAGTGGCAGAAAGGCCATTTTTTGGTTTTTTTGACCTTTAGGAGACCCAAAACTTATCAAAATTTCTAGCCCGGACACTAGTAGACGTATTTTTCGATGCTGAATCCAAAAATGCAAACATTTTCGCGATTGGAGTGCTAGAATTTTAGTGCCGCGCAGGGTGCGCGACGCATAGGGAGAAAAACCCTGTTTTTTGCACAAAAAATTTCAAAATGCAAAAATGTGCTCCAAATTTCTTGAAATTTGGTCTAGAGCTTCTTCATTAAGTGTTATGGTGGGCCAAGGACTGCTTCGGCCAATATCCAGAGTCGATTATGCTCTTTTTTCCTCTTTTCCTTTTTGATGCCTTCCTTAGGTTTGCCTTCAAATTCCATATTCGTGCCTTGCAAACTTTGTTTCATGCTCAATTGTGGTCTTTCATGTTCCTGAGCATGTCCCTGTCCTTGTTTGCTCTGAGGGAAGCATCAGCAAGCAAATCCGACTTAACCTTCTCTTTTTTCCTGATTAGGGTTTCCTCGAGTATTTTCTTCAACTATTTGATTTTGACTTTGGAGACCTGATTCCTTGTGTAGCAATGAGTAGCCATGCGTCTTTGAAATTTGTTATCTCTTTTGGCCTTCTTAAGAAGATTGTTTAAATGGAAATTTACTTTGTCAAGCCAAAAATCCGTATTTTCATTGATTTCTCCTATGGGCCTGTTCTCCTGAAGCTGTGTCACTGTGGGTCTCCTCCTCATATTCTGATGAAACCTCGGATGCCATGACTGCTGTTTTAAAAGTTGAATTTGGGCTGCCCTTTGACCTAAATGAAGCTAGAAGTTGCTTTGACAATCTGCCACCAAGGGGACAATTTAATAGGGAGCATTAGGATGGGGATAATATAATGGGAATAGGGGTTTATAGGAGAATTTTTTTTAAGGATATACAGGGGTTTTTGGGGTATTTTGATAGGGTAGGGTTTGGGTTTTTAGCAAGGTAGGGTTTTAGGGTTTGTAAGGTAGGGTTTGTGTTTATTGAGCAATAGGAGGAGGGGAAAGGGAGTATGATCTTGGTAATGTTAGGGTAATGATTATGGGGACAATGGCATAGGGAAATAAGGAGCAGGGGTGGGGTAGGAAGAATAACCTTGGCAGCAACAACACTGTAGCAAAAACCCTAGCAGAACAGTCTTTCTTTGATGTCTTCTTGTGTTTGCTTTATGAAACTTTTTGCATTCAATCACAGGAAATAAACCATCATATCTCTATCAAATTTGATACACAAGTGAGTTTATGGAGACTACCTTGCAATTTGATGGGCTTCACAATAAATTTGAGGCAATTTGGCACAATTTCATGCCCTTTTTCCCTGTGCCGCGCTCTCTGTGTGCATCACGCCAGTGTGAATTTTACACTGAAAAATCTCTCCCAGTGCGCTGCGCTCCCTATGTGCGTTGCGCACGTTTCTAGGTGACTTTTGGAGGCCTTCCCGATGTCCAAATTGGGCGCATGATAGCTCGTTGGAAAGGGATTTGAGTCTACTTTCCAACCCAACCAGAATGGTTTAATTTGGAGTTCATTTTCCCTGTCACAAATCAGATCTCCCAAGACGGGTCAAAATGTGCCAAATGAGGATGCCTCAAGGCAGAGTGCTGTTGCAGTCAAATTTTGAACGCCTTCCTCAACTCCAAATTGAGCTCATGGTAGCTCATTGGAAATCTATTTGTGTCTAGTTATCATTTGACTCATAAAGAAAGTCATTGGGCCAACTGAGCTAGGAGAAACGTTAACTTTCCCAAAGTCACTACAGAGGTGCATCAATTCTCCTAAGGCAACTATATTTTATGAGATTTCTCTGCAACCATGACACCTGTGTAAAAGGTGAAGGAGGTTTTCATTCCTTGGAATGTTTTGGACAACAACCTCTCTCAGTTTTCCAAAATTCATCTTTTCTTGCTCAAAAATATCATTTGAGTGAAACCTACCCCGATGTGTGGGACAAGGGATTTGCTAGAATGAAGCGAAATGAAGGGGATAGGGAGCTTCTAAATTCTTGAGGAAATTTTGGGAAGTAGGGAGGGATTTTAAGAAGTAGAGGGAATTGAAATCTCATAAATTGAGTGAGGGGAAGGGGTCCAAAAAGGAAAAACACAGGTCCAACCTAGAAAATTGCCAGGTTGTAGCAAAAAACTAGGGTTTGTGCGAAAATGAGGAATTTGGGAAATTTCAGTGATGGGAAGTGTTTTATAAGGTACTTTAAGAATAGGGGAAGGTGTATGAACATCAGGATACTATTTTTGCTGATGATTTGACCGCCCAAGAGAAATTGCTTTCAAAACCCTAGGAGAGGGAAATGACCTTACCTAGGCGCAATTGAAGCATGAACCAGGTGTAGAATGACCCAGTGGGACTTGAAATGATAATGAAAACTCTCTGAATGATGGTACACTCAGCTGAACGGTGACATGGACCGGCATTTGGACAACTTTGACAAGGGTAAAAATCAAACCCTAGAGCGAATGCCTTGTGACCAAATTTTTGCTTAAAGACCCACTGAAATGACAAAATTTTACCTTGACACCTTAAAATCACTTTGTAAGAGCATGTTTGATCACTGGAGGAAGGCTGCAAAGACTGAAACTAACATTGGCTCCAATAGGGATGGCAACTCCTTGGAGGTGCCAAGAACTACAGATCTTTGGGTGAGCAGACAGTGCCTTCGTCCATTGGGCTATGGAGTCCATTATTCCGACAAACCAACATGACTCAATTTATTGACTAAAACTTGACTAAAACTGACTCAATGCGAACTGAATTGACTAAAAAACTTGAATCTATGCAAAAGGAAATGACTCATGATTGACTTAACTAAAACAAGAACTGACAAAACTTATTCAATGGCAGCCATCCATCAAGATTCGAGGGTTTCAAATCATGATGACAGCCACCTGCATACTAATGCAATATGTACAATCATGTGTAATGTGTCTTCCAATGTAACCAATCAAGTAGATGCCCCCTTGATTGATTCTCTGGATCAGATCTTCTGGTCAACAACAGATACTGGTAACTAGGCCTCCAAAAACATAATTGACCATGATCTTTTTCATCATTGAATACTGTAATAAACACCTTCACGGATGACTGCAACAGATGTGCCAGAGGATCTTGAAAAACATGAAGTCTGTCTTCCTGCTGAAAGAACAAGGTGTCTTTCTCCTTTGCTTCTGATTTTCCTTCATAATGTACTTCAGTATGAGTATGTTCTTGATCCTCAGAAAATTCTGAACAGGTAGATGAGTGAATCTCCTCTTGAAAACACATTTTCAAAACATGAAACATATGAAGAAGAATCTGAAATGGAATCCTGAATGGTCTGATCTTCGGTAGTCTAAATATATTGTAAGTCATCTTCATATGATATGACCGCCAGATTGTCTTTACATTCATCACATTCATTAATCATGAGAAAAGCAACTTCGGATGATTCTTGAAACCCAACACTAACATTCATACCATCTACCAATGATTCATCCAAGGAAACTTTTTCACTTACTTGAACCAAATTCTTATCTTGTTGTTCATGAACTGAATGAGCTACCTCCTCATGAAGATCTAGTTCTGGTGAGATAAGGTCAGTTAGGTTTGTACCTATGTTTTCTCCATTTGAGGCAGCCTCAACCATGCAACTCTCTTTTTCCTCCTCACCATCTGTCTCTTGATCTGATTGATCATCCCCATTATCTGAGATTGGAACATCATTTTCTTGCATATCATCTTTTATTTCCACCAGATCCGAAACAAAACTTCTTCTTTCATCATTTCCAGCCATATGGAAATCTTCAACCTGCTGATCTATAAAGCTATTCACCGGGCTGTCATCCTTTTCTTTAGAGATATTATGAAGATTTTGCCTTATAAACTGAAATGCTTCGTAACACAAGGGTATAGAATCCTCTTGCATCATTAAATCATGTATTTCGACTGCCTCACCTTCATCTGTAATTTGACTTTGAATTGTGTTTGGTGGCTGCAAATCTGGTTCTGTATCCAAAATGATTTCATCAATCATTTTAGGGGAATATTTCTTATTAACGACCTGCTCAAAAATTTCGCCATCTGTCTCATCTTCAACATTAAAACTGAGAGATTGTTGATTTACTACAAGCTTTTTATTTGAATATTTACTATGCAATTTACCCTGCAAAAACTGAAATGATTCAAAACAGAGAGGTAAGGAATCTTCTTGTATCATTTGATCATATAAGCCAACTTCTATGTCTTCATGTGCAACCTGACTATTAATGGCATTCGGGGGCTGGAACTCAAAATATAAGAAGTCTGGAACAAAGTTTTCATCTCCCTTAAGAGGATTCAAATCAAGATTTGTCGATAGCTGATGTCTGATTGCATGGAAATTATCTCTGATGAACTGACATGAATCAAAGCACAAGGGCAAAGATCCTTTACTTACCTCAAAATCTGTTGCACTTTCCTCATCGTTTCCATAGCTGATATGCCTCGGTTGATCACTGTATTTGAGCTGCTGTAAGCGAACTTCCTCATCCCATAAACTGGCTGTTGATTTCTCTCCAAGATTAGCTTATGTTTGGAGAGCATAATCATCATCATCATACTGATCAAACTGAGGCAAATCGTCAGTATAAAACATGTCATCAAGCATACATGTCATATCAACAGGTCTTTCTTCTCCAATATGATCTACAAAACAATCCTTATGACTACTGAGATAAGAAACAAAATGTTTTGGATCAGCCACTTGTTCATGAATGCCATTTTCATCTTTTGCAGTCATTTTTCTCACCACCTCTTCTACTGCACTCACCAAAATGTCAAGCTTTTCCTCTGATGGTGTAGTTTTCTCTAGATCCACGTTTTTCATCTCTTCTTATTTCAACCTTGCCCTTCTGATAAGCAAATGAGCCTCTACATTTACTGCTTTGTTCTGCATCTCTTCAAGTGTTGCGAAATTCTTTTCTCTCAGCTGAAACTCCATTTCCGGATCAAAGGCACCCAGGTAGTGCAAGAGAGCAGATCCAGGAGTAGGTCTTAGATCAACCGACATCGAATAATAAACTTGATTAAATATGGCTGAAAATTGTTGTACTGTCTCCCCTGGCAGTCTTTTCCGCTGATTTTACTCTTCTACGATAAGGAAAAGGTTCTGTCTGATCCTCCACTTGTCAAGAAAAACTTTGATGAACTACTGTAAATCTGTGATGCTCGCATCGGGTAGGGCTTTGAACCAGCTCTTGACTTTGCCTTGCAAAGAAAGAGCAAAAAGCCTTATACTGACATCTCCTTCATCAATTTCATAAGGGTCTAGAAAATCCTCAGCATTCTGCACATGTTGCTCAGCATTGACATTCTTACATTCACCGTCAAATCTTGGCAAGTATAGATCATAGTTTTTGGGGAAAGCATGAAGAACATAAGGTAAAACAAGAGGTTTATACCTATCTAGGATTATAACAGCTGTAGGGATATGTACCAAAGCTATGGGATAAATTTTGTTTTCTTTAGGCTCATCACTTTGAAGAGATTCATCATAATATGTAGGAAAAGTAAGGAAGCCAGGATCAAATGGAAACTCACTATTTACACTTTTTGAATAGATCGAGTGAAGATTTTTATCACCTTTATCATACAATAAGTTCTGAAAAACTTTCAGGGCAACTTCAAGAACAGGAAAGAAGTAATTCACAAGGAAGCTGAGTAGGTCCTGAATACCATTCCACTTTGGATACCCGAACTTTGTGTAAGATCCTTCCATTTTCGCAGAGAAAGAGTTAGTCCTCTAGTGGAGTCACCATGAAGCACCGATTGCTAGATTCTTCAGTGAATGGAGTCACCAGGTGAATGATTTCAGCCGTCTTCTTATGTCTGATCATTGTTCACCATCAACCATCAGATCTGAGCTTGATAGATGTACTGGGGCAAAACAATCTTCAAGCAAACCATTTTCTTCCCCAGCGTAGTCGCCACTATGTTAGCACCTAAATGTGCCTCAGGCTGAAGGAAGGCAAAATTCAGGGTAACCACAAACCACGCTCAGTCTGGTAGCTAGCCCTACCAGAACAGGAGAGGGCTCTCTCCAGGTCACACTCAGTGAATAGACGAACGAGAAGGATTGAGATGACTTTCAAATGAACTATTTATCTTAGGCTAGTAAGTGGAAATAAAAATAAGGAGTGATTTTTATGAATGACTGTATTTCTGGGATGTTATGGAGCTACTGGACCTCAATGAACAGAGAACTTGAAATGAAGGCACATATTATTTCGTGAGGCAAGGTAGGCTGAAAGCATAACAATTTAGTTTTAAAATGGGGCGGGATGGAAAGATTGATTAAGAATTTGAAAAGGGCATGGGCGACATGAATCCTTTTCAAACAGAAGAATGAACATTATATATTAATTTTTCCCACAGGTAGAGCAATAGAATTGAATTCTACCTGACCTCACTCGAAAAATTTCACCAGAAATGAATGCGAAATGGAATAAAAAACATAATAAGATACATATGCAACATAGGAGAAACACTTGCTATACTCACAACCACAAGAATCTCATGAAACAGAGCCACTGCCTTTCATTAATTCTCTGTAAAAATATACAATGCAGAAACAAAGTTTCTTTCCCACAGTCTCCCAGAAGTTACAAGCCAACCAAACTTTTTGCAAATAGCTTGCATACAATATATAGAATGTGTAGGGAAGAGATAGAATGCCCAGGGGTTGGGAAGTTACTCAAATCATTTCGAAATGGAGATGGAGAGCCAACCATCAGCTACAAGTGCAGCGCTGCAAATATGACATTTGGCTTTGGGGTGACTGTTTGCCTTCCTTCGCCACTTGGATAGAAGCCACTCTAGATAAAAAAATCTTTAAATGCCACCTTTGGTGCCAAAAAACTGAAGTGTAGATGACCGGGCCCACTTGGAGAAGTCGCGACCCGAAATTTCGCGAAGTGGGAGAAAATTGGGCAAATTTTCCTCTGTGCGCCGCGTGCTTTTCTCTGTGCGTCGCGCTACGTTTGGACTTGTTTTGGGGCACTTGCAGGTGTCCAAAATGTGCCCAAGTGGGCTTGCTGGAAAGATTGGCCTGTCTACTTTCTAACCCCACTGGAATTTCTGAATTTGAAGCTCATTTGTCCCTCCAAATATTCATTCTCCCGTGACTGCTTTCTTTGTGTCCAAAAAGTGGCAGAAAGGCCATTTTTGGGTGTTTTTTGACCTTTAGGAAACCCAAAACTTATCAAAATTTCTAGCCCGGACACTAGTAGATGTATTTTTCGATACTAAATCCAAAAATGCAAACCTTTTCTCAATTGGAGTGCTAGAATTTTAGCGTCGCGTAGGGTGCGCGACGCACAGGGAGAAAAACCCTGTTTTTTGCACAAAAAATTTCAAAATGCAAAAATGTGCTCCAAATTTCTTGAAATTTGGTCTAGAGCTTCTTCATTAAGTGTTATGGTGGGCCAAGGATTGCCTCGGCCAATATCCAGAGTCGATTATGCTCTTTTTGCCTCTTTTTCCTTTTTGACGTCTTCTTTAGGTTTGCCTTCAAATTCCATATTCGTGCCTTGAAAACTTTGTTCCGTGCTCAATTGTGGTCTTTCATGTTCCTAAGCGTGTCCCTGTCCTTGTTTGCTCTGAGGGAAGCATCAGCAAGCAAATCCAACTTAACCTTCTCTTTTTTCCTGATTAGGGTTTCCTGGAGTATTTCTTCAACTGTTTGATTTTGACTTTGGAGACCTGATTCCTAGTGTAGCAATGAGTAGCCATGCGTCTTTGAAATTTGTTATCTCTTTTGGCCTTCTTAAGAAGATTGTTTAAATGGAAATTTACTTTGTCAAGCCAAAAATCTGTATTTTCATTGATTTCTCCTGTGGGCCTGTTCTCCTGAATCTATGTCACTGTGGGTCTCCTCCTCATATTCTGATGAAACCTCGGATGCCATGACTGTTGTTTTAAAAGTTGAATTTGAGCTTCCCTTTGATTTAAATGAAGCTAGAAGTTGCTTTGACAATCTGCCACCAAGGGGACAATTTAATAGGGAGCATTAGGATGGGGATAATATAATGGGAATAGGGGTTTATAGGAGAATTTTGTTTAGGGATATACATGGGTTTTTGGGGTATTTTGATAGGGTAGGGTTTGGGTTTTTAGCAAGGTAGGGTTTTAGGGTTTGTAAGGTAGGGTTTGTGTTTATTGAGCAATAGGAGGAGGGGAAAGGGAGTATGATCTTGGTAATGTTAGGGTAATGATTATGGGGACAATGGCATAGGGAAATAAGGAGCATGGATAGGGTAGGAAGAATAACCTTGGCAGCAACAACACTGTAGCAAAAACCTTAGAAGAAAAGTCTTTCTTTGATGTCTTCTTGTGTTTGCTTTATGAAACTTTTTGCATTCAATCACAGGCAATAAACCATCATATCTCTATCAAATTTGATACACAAGTGAGTTTATGGAGACTACCTTGCAATTTGATGGGCTTCACAAGAAATTAGAGGCAATTTGGCACAATTTCAGGCCCTTTTTCCCTGTGCGCCGCACTCTCTGTGTGCGTCGCGCCAATGTAAATGTTACACTGGAAAATCTCTCCTAGTGCGCCACACTCCCTGTGTGCGTCGGGCATTTTTCTAGGTGACTTTTGGAGGCCTTCCCGATGTCCAAATTGGGCGCACGATAGCTTGTTGGAAAGGAATTTGAGTCTACTTTCCAATCCAACCAGAATTGTTCAATTTGGAGTTCATTTTCCCTGTCAAAAATCAAATCTCCCAAGACTGGTCAAAATGTGCCAAATGAGGCTGCCTCAAGGCAGAGTGTTGTTGCAATCAAATTTTGAACGCGTTCCTCAACTCCAAATTGAGCTCATGGTAGCTCATTGGAAATATATTTGTGTCGAGTTATCATTTGACTCATAACGCAAGTCATTGGGCCAATTGCGCTAGGAGAAAATTTGACTTTAACAAGGTCACTTCAGAGGTGCATCAATTCTCCCAAGGCAACTATATTTTTTGAGATTTCTCCAAAACCATGACACCTGTGTAAAAGGTGAAGGTGATTTTTCTTCCTTGTCATGTTTTGGACAAAAACCTCTCTCAATTTTCCCAAATGCATCTATCCTTGCTCAGAAATAGCATTTGAGTGAAACCTACCCCGATGTGTGGGACAAGAGATTTGCCGGAATGAAGCGAAATGAAGGGGATAGGGAGCTTCTAAATTCTTGAGGAACTTTTGGGAAGTAGGGAGGGATGTTAGGAAGTAGGGGGAATTGAAATCTCGGAAATTGAGTGAGGGAAGGGGTCCAAAAAGGCAAAACATAGGCCCAACCTAGAAAATTGTCAAATTGTAGCAAGAAACTAGGGTTTGTGCGAAAATGAGGAATTTGGGGAATCTCAGTGATGGGAAGTGTTTTATAAGGTACTTTAAGGATAGGGGAAGGTGTATGAACATCAGGATAGCAGTTTTGCCGATGATTTGACCTCCCAAGAGAAATTGCTTTCAAAACCCTAGGAGAGGAAAATGACCTTACCTAGGCGCAACTGAAGCATGAACCAGGTGTAGAATGACCCAGTGGGACTTGAAATAATAATGAAAACTTTCTGAATGATGGTACACTCAGCTGAACGGTGAAATGGACCGACATTTGGACAACTTTGACAAGGGTAAAAATCAAACCCTAGAGCGAATGCCTTGTGACCAAATTTTTGCTTGAAGAGCCACTGAAATGACAAAATTTTACCTTGACACCTTAAAATCACTTTGTAAGAGCATGTTTGATCACTGGAGGAAGGCTGCAAAGACTGACACTAACATTGGCTCCAATAGGGATGGCAGCTCCTTGGAGGTGCCAAGAACTACAGATCTTTGGGTGAGCAGACAATGCCTTCGTCCATTGGGCTATGGAGTCCATTATTCCGACAAACCAACATGACTCAATTTATTGACTGAAACTTGATTCAAACTGACTCAATGCGAACTAAAATGATGGAAAAACTTGACTCTATGCAAAAGGAAATGACTCATGACTGACTTAACTAAAACAAGAACTGACAAAACTTATTTCATGGTAGCAGTCCATCAAGATTCGAGGGTTTCAAATCATGATGATAGCCACCTGCATACTAATGCAATATGTACAATCATGTGTAATGTGTCTTCCAATGTAACCAATCAAGTAGATGACCCCTTGATTTATTCTCCGAATCAGATCTTCTGGTCAACAACAGATACTGGTAACTAGGCCTCCAAAAACATAATTGACCATGATCTTTTTCATCACTGAATACTATAATAAACACCTTCACAGCTGACTGCAACAGATGTGCCAGAGGATCTTGAAAAACATGAAGTCTATCCTCCTGCTGAAAGAACAAGGTGTCTTTCTCCTTTGCTTCTGATTTTCCTTCATAATGTACTTCAGTATGAGTATGTTCTTGATCCTCAGAAAATTCTGAACAGGTAGATGAGTGAATCTCCTCTTGAAAACACATTTCAAAACATGAAACATATGAAGAAGAATCTAAAATGGAATCCTGAATGGTCTGATCTTTGGTAGTCTGAATATATTGTAAGTCATCTTCATATGATATGACCGCCAGATTGTCTTTACATTCATCACATTCATTAATCATGAGAAAAGCAACTTCGGATGATTCTTGAAACCCAACACTAACATTCATACCATCTAATAATGATTCATCCAAGGAAACGTTTTCACTTACTTGAACCAAATTCTCATCTTATTGTTCATGAATTGAATGAGCTACCTCCTCATGAAGATCTAGTTCTAATGAGATAAGGTCAGTTAGGTTTGTACCTCTGTTTTCTCCATTTGAGACAGCCTCAACCATGCAACTCTCTTTTTCCTCCTCACCATCTGTCTCTTGATCTGATTGATCATTCCCATTATCTGAGATTGGAATATCATTTTCTTGCATATCATCTTTTATTTCCACCAGATCCGAAACAAAACTTCTTCTTTCATCATTTCCAGCCATATGGAAATCTTCAACCTACTGATCTATAAAGTTGTTCACCGGATTGTCATCCTTTTCTTTAGAGATATTACGAAGATTTTGCCTTATAAACTGAAATGCTTCGTAACTCAAGGGTATAAAATCCTCTTGCATCATTAAATCATGTATTTCGGCTACCTCACCTTCATCTGTAATTTGACCTTGAATTGTGTTTGGTGGCTGCAAATCTGGTTCTGTATCCAAAATGATTTCATCAATCATTTTAGGGGAAGATTTCTTATTAACGACCTGCTCAAAAATTTCACCATCTGTCTCATCTTCAACATTAAAACTGAGAGATTGTTGATTTACTACAAGATTTTCATTTGAATATTTACTATGCAATTTACCCCACAAAAACTGAAATGATTCAAAATAGAGAGGTAAGGGATCTTCTTGTATCATTTGATCATATAAGCCAGCTTCTATGTCTTCATGTGCAACCTGACTATTAATGGCATTTGGGGGCTGGAACTCAAAATATAAGAAGTCTGGAACAAAGTTTTCATCTCCCTCAAGAGGATCCAAATCACGATTTGTCGGTAGCTGATGTCTGATTGCATGGAAATTATCTCTGATGAACTGACATGAATCAAAGCACAAAGGCAAATATCGTTTACTTACCTCAAAATCTGTTGCACTTTCCTCATCATTTCCATAGCTAATATGCCTCAGTTGATCACTGAATTCGAGCTGCTGTAAGCGAACTTCCTCATCCCATAAACTGGCTACTGATTTGTCTGCAAGATTAGCTTCTGTTTGGAGAGCATAATCATCATCATCATACTGATCAAACTGAGGCAAATCGTCAATATAAAACATGTCATCAATCATACATGTCATATCAACAGGTCTTTCTTCTCCATTATGATCTACAAAACAATCCTTATGACTACTGAGATAAGAAACAAAATGTTTTGGATTAGCCACTTGTTCATGAACGCCATTTTCATCTTTTGCAGTCATTTTTCTCACCACCTCTTCTACTGCACTCACCAAAATGTCAAGCTTTTCCTCTGAAGGTGTAGTTTTCTCTAGATCCACGTTTTTCATCTCTTCTTATTTCAATCTTGCCCTTCTGATAAGCAAATGAGCCTCTACATTTACTGCTTTGTTCTGCTTCTCTTCAAGTGTTGCAACATTCTTTTCTCTCAGCTGAAACTCCATTTCCGGATCAAAGGCACCCGGGTAGTGCAAGAGAGCAGATCCAGGAGTAGGTCTTATATCAACCAGCATCGAATATTAAACTTGATTAAATCTGGCTGAAAATTGTTGTACTGTCTCCCGTGGCAGTCTTTTCAGCTGATTATACTCTTCTACGATAAGGAAAAGGTTCTGTCTGATCCTCCACCTGTTAATAAAAACTTTGATGAACTGCTGTAAATCTGTGATGCTTGCATCGGGTAGGGCTTTGAACCAGCTCTTGACTTTGCCTTGCAAAGAAAGAGCAAAAAGCCTTATACTGACATCTCCTTCATCAATTTCATAAAGGTCTAGAAAATCCTCAACATTCTGCACATGTTGCTCAGCATTGAAATTCTTACATTCACCGTTAAATCTTGGCAAGTATAGATCATAGTTTTTGGGGAAAGCATGAAGAATAGAAGGTAAAACAAGAGGTTTATACCTATCTAGGATTATAACAGCTATAGGGATATGTACCAGAGCTATGGGATTAGTTTTTTTTTTCTTTAGGCTCATCACTCTGAAGAGAGTCATCATAAGATGTAGGAAAAGTAAGGAAGCCAGGATCAAAGGGAAACTCACTATTTACACTTTTTGAATAGATCGAGTGAAGATTTTGATCACCTTTATCATACAACAAGTTCTAAAAAACTTTCAGGGTAGCTTCAAGAACAACAAAGAAGTAATTCACAAGGAAGCTGAGTAGGTCTTGAATACCATTCTACTTTAGATACCCGAACTTTGTGTAAGATCCTTCCATTTTCGCAGAGAAAGAGTTAGTCCTCTAGTGGAGTCACCATGAAGCACCGATTGCTAGATTCTTCAGTGAATGGAGTCGCCAGGTGAATGATTTCAACCGTCTTCTTATGTCTGATCATTGTTCACCATCAACCATCAGATCTGAGCTTGATAGATGTACTGGGGCAAAACAATCTTCAAGCAAACCATTTTCTTTCCCAACGGAGTCGCCACTATGTTAGCACCTAAATCTGCCTCAGGCTGAAGGAAGGCAAAATTCAGGGTAACTACAAACCACGCTCAGTCTGGTACCTAGCCCTTCCAGAACAGGAGAGGGCTCTCTCCGGGTCACACTCAGTGAATCGACGAACAAGAAGGACTAAGATGACTTTCAAACGAACTATTTATCTTAGGCTAGTAAGTGGAAATAAAAATAAGGAGTGATTTTTATGAATGACTGTATTTCTGGGATGTTATGGGGTCACTGGACCTTAATGAACAGAGAACTTGAAATGAAGGCACAGATTATTTCGTGAGGCAAGGTAGGCTGAAAGCATAGCAATTTAGTTTTAAAATGGGGCGAGATGGAAAGATTGATTAAGAAGTTGAAAAGGGCATGGGTGACATGAATCATTTTGAAACAGAAGAATGAACACTGTATATGAAATTTTCCTACAGATAGAGCAATAGAATTGAATTCTACCTGATCTCACTCGAAAAATTTCACCAGAAATGAATGCGAAATGGAATACAAAACATAACAAGATACATATGCAACATAGGAGAAACACTTGCTATACTCACAACCACAAGAATCTCATGAAATAGAGCCACTGCCTTTCATTAATTCTATGTAAAAATATACAATGCAGAAACAAAGTTTCTTTCCCACAGTCTCCCAGAAGTTACAAGCCAACCAACCCTTTTGCAATAACTTGCATACAATATATAGAATGTGTGAGGAAGAGATAGAACGCCCAGGGGTTGGGAAGTTACTCAAATCATTTCGAAATGGAGATGGAGAGCCAACCATCAGCTACAGTTGCAGTGCTGCAAATATGACATTTGGCTTTGGGGTGACCGTTTGCCTTCCTTCGCCACTTGGATAGAAGCCACTCTGGAGAAGAAACTCTTTAAATTCTTCCTTTGGTGCCAAAAAACCTAAGTGTAGATGACCGGGCCCACTTAGAGAAGTCACGACCCGAAATTTCGCGAAACGGGAGCAAATTGGGAAAAATTTCCTCTGTGCATCGCGCACTTTTCTCTGTGTGTCGCGCTACTTTGGGCCTATTTTGAGGCACTTGCAGGTGTCCAAAATGTGCCCAAGTGGGATTTTTGGAAAACTTGGCCTGTCTACTTTCTAAACCCACTAGAATTTCTGAATTTGAAGCTCATTTGCCATTCCAAATCTTCATGCTCCCAAGACTGCTTTCTGTGTGTCCAAAAAGTGGCAGAAAGGCCATTTTTGGTTGTTTTTTGACCTTTAGGAGACCCAAAACTTATCAAAATTTCTAGCCCGGACACCAGTAGATGTATTTTTTGATGCTGAATCCAAAAATGCAAACCTTTTTGCGATTGGAGTGCTAGAAGTTTAGCGCCGCGCAGCGTGCGCGACGCACAGGGAGAAAAACGCTGTTTTTTGCACAAAAAGTTTCAAAATGCAAAAATGTGCTCCAAATTTCTTGAAATTTGGTCTAGAGCTTCTTCATTAAGTGTTATGGTGGGCCAAGGACTGCCTCGGCCAATATCCGGAGTTGATTATGCTCTTTTTGCCTCTTTTTCCTTTTTGATGCCTTCCTCAGGTTTTCCTTCAAATTCCATATTCGTGCCTTGAAAACTTTGTTCCATGCTCAATTGTGGTCTTTCATGTTCTTGAGCGTGTCCCTGTCCTTTTTTTCTCTGAGGGAAGCATCAGCAAGAAAATCCAACTTAACCTTCTCTTTTTTCCTAATTAGGGTTTCCTGGAGTATTTTCTTTAACTGTTTGATTTTGACTTTGGAGACCTGATTCCTAGTGTAGCAATGAGTAGCCATGCGTCTTTGAAATTTGTTATCTCTTTTGGCCTTCTTAAGAAGATTGTTTAAATGGAAATTTACTTTGTCAAGCCAAAAATCCGTATTTTCATTGATTTCTCCTGTGGGCCTGTTTTGCTGAAGCGGTGTCACTGTGGGTCTCCTCCTCATATTCTGATGAAACCTCAGATGCCATGACTGTTGTTTTAAAAGTTGAATTTGGGCTTCCCTTTGATTTAAATGAAGCTAGAAGTTGCTTTGACAATCTTCCACCAAGGGGACAATTTAATAGGGAACATTAGGATGGGGATAATATAATGGGAATAGGGGTTTATAGGAGAATTTTGTTTAGGGATATACAGGGGTTTTGGGGGTATTTTGATAGGGTAGGGTTTGGGTTTTTAGCAAGGTAGGGTTTTAGGGTTTGTAAGGTAGGGTTTGTGTTTATTGAGCAATAGGAGGAGGGGAAAGGGAGTATGATCTTGGTAATATTAGGGTAATTATTATGGGGAAAATGGCATAGGGAAATAAGAAGCAGGGGTAGGGTAGGAAGAATAACCTTGGAAGAAACAACACTGTAGCAAAAACCCTAGCAGAACAATCTTTCTTTGATGTCTTCTTGTGTTTGCTTTATGAAACTTTTTGCATTCAATCACAGGCAATAAACCATCATATCTCTATCAAATTTGATACACAAGTGAGTTTATGGAGCCTACCTTGCAATTTTATGGGCTTCACAAGGAATTCAAGGCAATTTGGCACAATTTCAGGCCCTTTTTCCCTGTGCACCGCGTTCTCTGTGTGCGTCGCACCAGTGTAAATTTTTCACTGGAAAATCTCTCCGAGTGCGCCGCGCTCCCTATGTGCGTCGTGCACTTTTCTAGGTGAATTTTGGAGGCCTTACCGATGTCCAAATTGGGTGCAGGATAGCTCGTTGGAAAGGTATTTGAGTCTAATTTCTAACCCAACTAGAATATTTCAATTTGGAGTTCATTTGCACTGTCAAAAATCAAATCTCCCAAGACTGGTCAAAATGTGCCAAATGAGGCTTCCTCAAGGCAGAGTGTTGTTGTAGTCAAATTTTGAACGCCTTCCTCAACTCCAAATTGAGCTCACGGTAGCTCATTGTAAATATATTTGTGTCTAGTTATCATTTGACTCATCAAGAAAGTCATTGGGCCAATTGAGCTAGGAGAAAATTTGACTTTCCCAAGGTCACTCCAGAGGTGCATCAATTCTCCCAAGGCAACTATATTTTTTTAGATTTATCCAAAACCATGACACCTATGTAAAAGGTGAAGGAGGTGTTCCTTCCATGGCATGTTTTGGACAAAAACCTCTCTCA
Source organism: Pinus taeda (assembly GCA_000404065.3). Lineage (NCBI taxonomy): Eukaryota > Viridiplantae > Streptophyta > Pinopsida > Pinales > Pinaceae > Pinus > Pinus taeda. Next base: position 43,404 of record APFE031537833.1, on the reverse strand, counting down.
GTTTTCCCAAATTCATCTTTCCTTGCTCAAAAATATCATTTGAGTGAAACCTACCCCGATGTGTGGGACAAGGGATTTTCCGAAATGAAGCGAAATGAAGGGGATAGGGAGCTTCTAAATTCTTGAGGAAATTTTTGGAAGTAGGGAGAGATGTTAGAAAGTACAAGGAATTGAAATCGCAGAAATTGAGTGGGGGGAAGGGGTCCAAAAAGGAAAAACACAGGCCCAACCTAGAAAATTGCCAGGTTGTAGCAAGAAACTAGGGTTTGTCCGAAAATGAGGAATTTGGGGAATCCCAGTGATGTGAAGTGTTTTATAGGGTACTTTAAGGATAGGTGAAGGTGTATGAACATCAGGATACCAAATTTGCCGATGATTTGACCGCCCAAGAGAAATTGATTTCAAAACCCTAGGAGAGGGAAATGACCTTACGTAGGCGCAACTGAAGCATTAACCAGGTGTAGAATGACCCAGTGGGACTTGAAATGATAATGAAAACTCTCTGAATGATGGTACACTCAGCTAAATGGTGACATGGACCGACATTTGGACAGCTTTGACAAGGGTAAAAATGAAACCCTAAACTGAATGCCTTGTGACCAAATTTTTGCTTGAAGACCCACTGAAATGACAAAATTTTACCTTGACACCTTAAAATCACTTTGTAAGAGCATGTTTGATCACTGGAGGAAGGCTGCAAAGACTAACACTAACACACTAAATACTTAGATTGGTACAAAGTCCCTAACTTGTCCCACAAAGCCTTCATCGTAGATTCCCCTGATACATTCAGCAATACTGAATCTAAGACACACAATCATATTTTTCTCTTTGCCTTCCGATCCAACTTCTTCCATTCTTCATCGGTCACTCCTATTGGTTTAGTACCTGTATCTACTGCAATCTGTTGATCTTTATCCACCAATAGATCCTCCATCTCGAGTTTCCACAACTCAAAACTCTGACCATTAAATTTCTCGATCTCTATCTTTCCACCACTCGCCATATTCTTTCACCACCAGAATCGATCTCGCAGATCTCCCACTGAACAGGGTCTACCACAGGCCCAAGCGAAACCCCTCAGCAACAAAGGCGTCCCCTTAAAGACAAAAATGACTCTGATACCAAATGTAAGTTTTAACCCCATATAGAAATTACCTGCATATGAATTCTAAAACACAAAAAATAAATAATGTGAGAGTAGAACACATAAAACACATATACACAGAGATTTTCCCCTGGATCCCAAAACCGAGACTACCAGCTTAATTTTTCATTATGTTCCTTTCAATGTTATAATACATATTTATACATGCCGAACCATCCAATACCATGGACCGAAAACCATCGCGTCCAAAAAAACATGTGTGAAAATCATGCACAAAACCATAAGTGGGTCCACCCAACCTAACATAGGGTCCAAAACCAAAATTTTCCGAGGCGTTGCCCCGGACCCCATAAAGTTGTAGGTTTTAACCCCGTACAGAAATTACCTACATACGAATTTTAAATCACAGGAAAAAATAAAAATGCGAGAGCATAACACATAAAACACATATACATAGCGATTTGCCACTAGATCTCAAAACCGAGACTACCAGCTTGATTTTTCATTATATTCCTTTCAATGTTACAATACATATTTATTACATGTCAGCTCCCATAATCATGGACCGAAAACCATCGCGTCCAAAACCATGGACCGAAAAACCATAGTAGGTTCGCCCAACCTAACAAAAGTGGGGTTATGGTTGTTCTTTCAGCCCCGTTCACTACATGGGAAAGAATTATAGACAACTCAACACCTGCTATGATACCAATTGTTGGAAATAATACTGGGGGGGGGGTGAATCAGTATTAGCAATTTAACAGTTTTTTCATTTCCATAAACAAATTGATATATGCTACTTCTGTTAATTAAATCTGCATATATACACCACTGTGTTTAGAGAAAACCGTGTATATCTTGCATACTTCTAATTTAGTTAGCTGATCTTAATCTGTGTATTAGAACCATAAAATAGTAATCAAGTGTAGTAAACAGTACAGGAAACCACACACATGAACACAAGATATAAGGTGGAAACCCAATATGAGTGAAAACCACCTGCTACAATTCATTCCTAACTTCTTTTAATAAGAAACTTCTATTACAATATTTCTATACTGGTGCAATCTTATACCAGTACGCAGGCTTCTACCTGCAGAAGGCTACAACCTTCTCTCATTCTGCAGCTTCTTCTGGAAGGTAGCTACAACCACCTTAGCTCTTGTACTAGCTGATGTACTAGTATGTAGGTACTGAATTACAGAAGGCTACAACCTTCTCTTTTCTTGTAGGGACCACGTTTCATAAATTTTCAGACTGGATCCATCAATAACATCAATCAAACATAAAGTGTATCTACATCAACCAATCTCCTTTGCACCAAACAAAACTAAATCAAACAATCACTTCTCTGAATGTTGTAACTAGAATACAGTAACAGTAACCAGAAACCAATCCTAAACCCAAAATACTGCAGCAATAAACAAAAGTAGCTAAAACATATTTTATGAGACATACGCTACTTCAATATGTAGAACCTGCGTACATATGATGCTATATTAAGGCGAACCTGTGTATATGATGTTTTGAATTACTGAAGCAGCGTGTATATGCGCCTTTGCTATGACGAACCTACGTACAAAGCTATAAAAGATAATTTACCTTTTTCAATTATTCAGACATCAGTTATACCTAGATTATTAGATTTATAGATCAAGTCATGCGCCAAATATAACAGATCAAAATCACACAAAGATACTTCCATTCAAGCCTTAAGATCTTGACCCATCAGAAGAACTTATCCTTCTTCTAGCGCTCAGGTTCCTCCTTGATTTAGATCCAACTATGCACCATAACCCAGTGACCAGTATACTAGATCTTTCTCTTCATAAGATATTCAATCTTTTTTTTTTTGGTGCCTTTTCCTAATGATCTCCTTCCCCTTTTATAGTCTTAGGCCTTACTCAATGCCATGGTCCAAAACCACTTAAAACCAATACTTGGGACCCAATACTTGGGTTCAACACTTTGGACGAGATACCATGGTCCAAGACCATAGGTCCAAATACCAAGGACTAAATACCATGGACTAAAAACAAGTTTTCCAACATGTACGCGCTTTTCCTTGCATGAAAGTGTGTGCATACGTATACGCACCTTTTGATCGGCGATCCCACCTGTACACATGACTTGGTTAAGTGGAACCTGCGTATATCTCTTTTTCCTTCATTCTGAGAGCCTGAACTATGATCTGTTATCTGAGTGAGTTTCCATCAAGGACAACACCTATGTCATAGCGCCAAACCTGTGTCATAATGCCAACACAAACTCCCTACAGTCAACCAACCAAGAAAGAGACATGACAGGAGTGTTTAACATAAGGGAACCCACAGAGACATCCAGGATGCACCTACCATCCCCATGTGGTTGTTGTGGCCAGCAACAATCCCCCTTTTATTTAGTTTTAGCAATAAACTTAAATAAATGGGGACCCTTCTAAAAAATAAAAAACTTGCACTTATATTTCCCTTTGAATAAAACATGCTATCATAAACTTAGGAAAACACCCACGAAACCTAACAAAAACCTAAGTTTCATGATAAGTTCCAAATCGTTCTCTTAAATAATAAAACATCGCATCATAAAGGGTAATGGGGAACATCATGTAAATAAGCTTTCGGAATTGCGAAAACACGACGCAAGATCACGTGCCTTAAAGACTCATCGCACATTGCAGCTTTCATATGCCACAAGTATAACCTAAGGTAAAATATCCCGATCCAGCGATATGCGATTAGATATCTTGCAAATCACATCTCGCGGACGCTGAGATGATAAATGATTGTTAATGAAATAGATTAGAGATATTGCGATTTGTGATATTGCGAAGCAAATCACAAAATCGCTTTATCGTAGATCTGCAAGGCTCATCATTCAATAAATTGTTTCTCGTAATTCGATAACGAGTTATGGGTATTAATGTCAATTTAATGGTTAGTTGATGGTCATTTATGAGATAAGACTTAAAACTGATTGAAGGTTTATTTCACGTACAGTGGTATATTTGATATGGTTTTAGAATTAAAAAGCTTTCTCGTCACTTTATCTCTTTCCTTACTTGTGAATTTGCAGGAGCAGCAAGCACAGTAATATACGCAACAATGTGCAGAACGTAATGGGAAAGAAGGAAAAGGCTCCGGTTGCAAAGGACAAAGATATGGTGCCCTTGTACACAGACACCAGCTATAACAAAGATGCCAACATAACTACTTGGGAAGGCATGTACAGTCTCCTTGAAGAAGAAAAGCCGAGAGTTATGGAGGTTAAAGAAACAACAGACTCGCGTGGGTCGTCTAAAGCATCAATAACTGAACTTGCATGCTCGTTCTTGCACTGAATAGCGGCAAGGCCAAAGATTCTTCCATGCATGGACATGGTCAAGTGGGTACTTGATCCAGGTGGATATTGGTGGCCACCTGCCAAGTCCATCTGGACCCCCATCATTGTCTCTTTCAGCATTTTCAGTTTCCTTAATTGTAGCACAACTTACTATTTTTAGCAGTTTTTCGGGTCCTGAACTTCCGGAGCCGTTTTGAGGCCCTAAACGACGTTTTTTGGGATCCCAGGGGCAACACGGGTCCATGGGACCAGTTTGCCGTTCCAACAATGATAGTGCTCGAATATCTTTCTAATGAGCTATTGTATGCGTCAAACGGAGATCATATGCTAAAGTTACGACCCCGGGAAGTTGATGTACCAACTTACCCCCAAACGGGGCCCACAGTTTGGCGTTTCATCTCCTAGGGTTAGGTTTTGGAATGTTGAGGGTTTTTCATTGTTTCTCAACAATAAATAGGCCTTCGAGCCTCATTGTAACACAGTTCAGAGGCATGTAGCCATCACATCTCTTCTCAGAGATAAGCTACCATCGCCCTAGCTGGTTTATTTCCATTTCTAGTTGTAAGCATATTTCAGTATTTTCCATTAATGAAATGAAGTATTATTTCCGCTGCATATTTGTGTATATGGTTATCTCTGTATTTTGTTGCATCCCTGTTTAAATCCAGATCAACAGAGAATGGAAATAAACCAACTAGGGTGATGGTAGCTTATCTCTGAGAAAAGATGTGGCTGCTACATGCCTTTGAACTGTCTTACAATGAGGCTCGAAGGCCTATTTATTATTGAGAGACAATGGAAAACCCTAAACATCCAAAAACCTAACCCTACAACATGAAATGCCAAACTGCCAGTCCCGTTTGGGTAAATGGGTACATCAACTTCCTGGGGTCGTAACTTTGGCATATGATCTTCGTTTGACATGCACAATATCTCATTAGAAAGATCTATTTGAGAACTACAACTTTGGGAAGAGAAACATCAAGCCATGGACTGATTTTGCTCCCAGTTTTCCCAAAAAACATCATTTAGGGCCTCAAAATGGCCGCGGAAGTTCAAGACCCGAAGAACTGCTAGAAATAGTAAGTTGTGCTACAATTAAGGAAACTGAAAAAGCTAAGAGAAATAATGGTGGGGGTCCAACTAGATTTTAGGTTTCCACCAATATCCACTTGGATGCCCCCAAACCACACAACAAAGGACAAAGCCAAGGCGAGACGACCCAAGACAAGCCGCAAAAGTTGTAAGCAAAGAACATCACCGTGAAGCTTAAAAAGGACACAGGAAAGTGGTGTGAGTTCCATAACAGATCCACTCACAACACAAGTGAGTGTCGGGTCAAGAAATCACTGGTGGCCAAGCTAAAGGTTTCAGAATCAGATGCATGCTCTGATGCCGACTCAGAACCTGACAAGGGGAATGACAAAAGGAAGTAGATTATTGATGCAGAGCCCAACGCCACCATTGCCACCACGAAGATACAGATGGAGGAAATCAAAGATCCAGAGGAGGAGGAGCGTCTCTTACACTCCCAGTTGTGGGTAAAGGGCTCCCAGCTACTATTCATTGTCAACAGTGGGAGCTAAAAAAACCTCATTTCAGCAGAGTTCATGAAGAAGTTGGGCTTACCAACCACAACACATTCACAATTGTACACCCTTGGGTGGCTTCACCAGGGATGGAATCTTCACGTGAACCAGCAGTGTCGCTTTCCATATAACATCAAGCCCTTCATAGATGAGGTATTAAGTGACATTGCTCCCCTTGAAGTTTCTGATGTATTGTTAGGACAACCATACTTGTGGAAGCAACATGCTATGTATGAATCAAGGCCCCGTGTTGTTGTTGTTACATTTGGAAATAAGTTGTACAGGACACCAGACGTAGCATTTCATACCACTATCTCTTTGGTCACTGTAAAACAATGCAGTAAGTTCATTTCCAAAACCGAGAAATTTGTTTTCCTGATGATATGCCCTCAAGGAAAGAAGAATATGGTGGCCACGACCTCCTGACAAGGCCCCTTCGCATGACAACTACAGATGGACAAGGTCATGGAGGAGTATGAGGACATCTTCGCCTCCCCCACAAGGGTTCCTCTGCATTGTCAGGTTAAGCACTCCATCAATCTAACCCCAGTTGTGTCACTACCCGATGGACCAATCTATCACCACTCCGTTCTTGAGATCGATGAAGTCAAGAGGTAAATTCAGGAGCTACTACAAGAAGCTGACTTCCATCTGAGTTCATCACCCTGTGGGAGCCCGATCGTGGACTTGGAGACTCTCTATTGACTATCGGGCTCTAAACAAGATCATTGTCCATAATAGGTACCCGATCCTACTGATTGATGACCTCCTAGACAAACTAAAGGGGGAAAATTATTTCAGCAAGATCGATCTGAAGTTAGGATATCACCAGGTACCAATCGAACCCTCTGATGTGTGGGAGACTACCTTCGAAGCCAAGGAGGTCCTTTTCGAATGGTTGGTTATGCCTTTCAGATTGACGAATGCTCCTACAACCTTCATGAGGCTTATGGATGACATCTTGCGGCCATTCACCAACTCGTTCGTAGTAGTATAATTGGATGAAATCCTGATCTTCGGGTAGATTTGGGAAGAGCACCTCCACCACATGCAATAGGTTCTCCAAACACTGTGGCAACACAAGCAATGTGCCAATTTGGAGAAATGCACTTTTGGCGACCTAGGTTCAGTATATGGGATACATTATTGATGAACAGGGGGTGCATGTGGATCTAGCCAAGATCCAAGTCATTCAGGATTTGCCATCTCCAACCCACTTTGATAGATATTTGCAGCTTTCTAGGTCTTTCCAACTTCTACCACAGGTTCATGTTAGGGTTTTGTCATATCACTTGACCCTTAAGATAGGTCACCAAGGGAGGAGCAAAAGAAAAATTCTTTTAGTCTGAGTCTCAACAGAAGGCATTCATAGAGTTGAAAGATCACCTATGCACGACACTAGTGCTTGCATTACTAGATTTTCCACAACCATTTGAGGTTGAGACAGATGCCTCTAACTATGCTATTGGGGCAGTCCTTACTCAACACGGGCATCCAGTGGCATATCATAGTGAAACACTTGCAGACACAGTCTGTAAGTATCCCACTTGTGATAAAGAGATGTATTCCATTGTGCAGGCTTGCCGACAATGGAAGCATTACATTTTGGGGAAGGAAACGATCATCCACACTGACCATCGACCCCTGCAATTCATACAGACCCAAGGGAAATCGCAGAATGATCGCCATCAGAAGTGGTCTACATACCTGCAACAGTTCCATTTGAATATCAAATATAAGAAGGGCAGCACCAATAATGTTGCAGATTGCCTCAGTCGACAACCGATCATGGCGTTAACCGCCGTGCTCAACTCTTGTGGGCATGAGACTTCTGACTGGCCACTTGTCTACAAAAGTGACCCAGAATTCAGCCACACATACCAGACACACTTGGAGGGTCAGCATGTTCCATATTTTCACCTCCACGATGCCCTTTTATGCCACCTGGGTCACCTTTGTGTTCCTTCCAGCGAGCGTGCCAAGATGATTTGGGAAGCATACTACAGTCGGGCTGCTGGGCATTTCGGGGTTGAGAAAATGGTGGCAGTGCTGCAAAAGTATTTCTATTGGCTGAATCTTCGACAAGATGCCGGGAAGTAAGTCAGACCATGTAATGCCTACGCCATTTCCAAATCAACCATTAAGAAGCAAGGCCTCTATACCCCACTTACTACCCCTAGTCAACCTTGGGAATCGATCTCCATGGATTACATGTCAAGCCTTCCTTCCACTAAGCATGGAAATGACTATGTTTTTGTGGTCATCGATAGTTTCTCGAAGATGACCATTATGGTGGCCTACAAGAACAATATCATAGCAGAATCCACTACTAAACTCTTCTTTGAACAAGTGTGGGTGCACTTTGGGATCTGTCATGTGGAAAGAGTTAATCTTGCGGACAAAACAAACCTCCCTAGAAGCTTAAGGCTTTCTAGTGACAAACAAGACAATTAAGAGCAATCCTTCTCTAAATATGCATTTACCATAAAAGAAATCAAGTGTTTAGATCCTACCTGTATTCCAACGCCGTTGTAGTAGTCCAGCCTCGTCGATTCGGATGAGCTCCTCCTTCACTTCGAAACCTGCATTCACTAACAATCAAATGATTAAATAGCACCTGAATATCTCATAAAATAAAACATATTCAACATACAGACCAAGGAGTATATGAAACAACTCATTAATAACAAATTGTTGAGAAGAATGGACTTATTTGTATTAATAAGAAACAAAAGAAACCATTACAACCTGAGCCTTGATGTTGTGCAAGTTCCTCCCAAGGCCCAGCAAGAGTTTTCCTTTACTTTGATAAGCTCACCCACTTCCAAATGAAACAAGAAAGGATGGGAATCTCTCCTCACAAGCTTCTACAAGGACGTCCTAATTCCAGCAGCATCTACCCTTTGGAATATTCAACTTTCAACCTCCCTCCTCCTCGCCCAATGCCTGTATTTATAATGCTCTAGAGGAAGTTAATCAGTTCCACCATCAATGGGATAAGCCCCTCTTTGGATGGGGTAGCTCCTCTCTTGATGGGATAAGTTCCTCTTTCATAGGGATACATGAACCATCTGGAGGCGCTCAATACACGTCAAACAAGCTTCTAGAATGCTCTATAAATGACAAGTAACTTTTTTAAGATGAAACTCGCGCCTTTTGACCTTTACAGGAGTACGCACCCACCCCTTTACATACAGAGCGTACAAGTACACAAGTATTATGAATTTGGGATGTGTACACATAGGTAAGGTTGAGAGAAACTGCGTACCTAGAGATAAATATATTTTTAATGACTTTCTCTCTTTCTTGAAGTTTGACATGGAGAGCAGAGGTATAAGGCTTGACAAGGAGGATAGTATGACTGTTGATGGAGCCATACTAACTGCAGATAGTCATGGTGACAAATTTTAGTGTAACAGATTGCCCCCTAAAGTGCGAAGCCTGTAATAGATAAGGGTTTTATATCATCTAGGAAGGGTGAAGTACTTTATCATTTCAAGGATTATCTCGTGGAGAGCCCAGTCATAACCTGTAATTTTCAACACAAAATACATGTATAAGATTATATCATCGCTGAGGTAGGCATTCCCATACTCAGATCAAAAACTTTAACTAATAGACTAACTACTACTCTGATACAGGAATGATTTCATAGTACATCATAATCATAGACTCATGTAGACACAGTATGGGCGCAGCCATCTGTTTATGATTGGTCTATTATATAATGAGTACAAAACTCCTCGCAGCCTGGATGGTGGAAACTAGATCCAGGGTCTTCATCTCTACTTCCCGAATTGGTACGATTCTAGCCATGCGAATAAATGAGTCGATGTCGAACATGGTAGAAACCACTTGATTACCAGTCAATGATGTAAACTGTTAACAAGTGTGAGAGAGATCACCAGTAATGTCAATGGTTCTCAAAGTACCCAGCACAATCCATGAGATGTGAATGAATGAGTCGGTGTCGAACATTTCATGG
>APFE031537833.1:3214-31879 GCA_000404065.3 Pinus taeda | reverse complement strand
AACACATTACTCATACCTGTTTAAGATAGGCAAAAATACATTGAAAAATATCCTTCCATGGTGAAAAATAAACAAATTCAGCATTTATTTATCCAAAAAACCTATAAAAAGACTTTTTACCATGTCATTTTTACCATTTTACTGTTGAGGGAGAGAAAAGGGCGTTTGGCAAGAAACTTCCCGTGGACCTTGCGAAGAATCTGACCATCGGAATCAAGCACCGTCTCTTTCAGGTATTTCACAACATCCTCCTCTTTATTTTCATCTGATTAGAATTTCATTTTAAGCCCTAGTTTGATTTTTTGGGGGCTTTGGGGTTTTGAGATCCGCTTTTTGGGGTACACAGGTATCCGATGGGTAACTTGCATACCCCGACATTTTCCTTAATGGGAAAATGGTCGGGGTACGCAACCTACCTTCAGCACAGCTGCGTACCCATGCTCTGTTTCTGAAGGCGGGGTGCGTACTCCTTGCAAAGAAATTTCAAAACCCCAAATCTCAAAATTTAACCATTATTTTTTGATTTGATGAATTCTAATGCATGTTTTTTGGTTTGTAGATTTCCCACCATGCTTGATTGGTGCGAAAGAGAACACGAAGATGTCGATTTGGCCGCGATAAATCACCAACCTTCCATTGAAGCTTTAAAAGCATGTGGTCTTTACAAATACTGGGCCATACCTGGCATGAGGGCCCAGGTGCCATTCTTAGAGTGGTTGGTCAAGAGGTGGAATGTTCAGGATCAATGCTTTTATATCGGAGGGCACCAGCTCGAGATAGAGCCCTCAGACATATATTTTCTCACTGGTTTTCCTAACAGGGGCGAGCACCTGTCTCTATTCGGGACTAGGCCGGGTGGCCAATCCCTTGCTAGTCTCCGACTAGAGTGGTGTAACAATCAGAACCAGGAGAAGGGGATCGAAATCAAGTTCATATCCTAGCCTAAACTTATGGTGATTGCCTTTACAGTTACCAGACTCTGTGGCACAGCCGCTTTACACCTTGCCACCAGGTCCCAAATGCGGATGGCGATTGATTGCTACCGAGGCACCATTTTCAACTAGTGCGATGCTGTGCTGGCCAATATGAAGGGCCAGCTGACTAGGGCAAAGAATGGGCAATCAAAGACTTTTGGGTATGGGCCTTTGGTTGTGAGCTTTGCCTTAGAGAGAGTTCCGATGCTGATCCCACAGCATCTCACAGTTGAGGTTGGGCCTCCTCGGGAGTCGAAGTTGATGCGATGGGTTGCAGTGATGGCTCGGCATCCTGATGAGGGAGCGGGAGTCGTCCAATTTCCTGCAGGTTACTTTCACTGGTTGGAGAACCAGGTCTTTGCCATTCAGGATTTTCCTTACGCTGGAATGGATTTTCGTGGAGATCCGGACATGGTTCTTCCACACGGAGAACAATGGGATGACAGAGGTATTTCATTTTTCACAAGTGTTTTAAATTATCTATATTTTTTGTTTTTAAATATCGTCTCAAAACTGATAGTAAAATTTTCAAAATGCAGATGTAGGTCCACGACGTCCAGCCAATCTCCGGCCTTTCGAGAGGAGACATCCAGTTGCACCGGTACTGGTCCCACAGGACACAGCTGCAGAGATGCTAGCTGAGTTGGAGCAGGATCTAGAGCGTCTGACGGCAGATATACCAGAGACTACCATAGATGATATTCCTATCAGGCTTCAGCGCTATGTAGTCGCAGTTCCGGGACCTTTTATGAGGTTCTTGTGTAGGGTAGCCTGTACAGTGGTGTCATATAGGGAGCACCACCAGTGATTGGATGGTCACTTTGTAGACACATGTGACATTTTGGTTTTTTGTACTTATCATTTTTGCAGATCATAAGGTGTTTTTCAACCTATGATCGAAGACGATGTATATTTTTTGACACACTCTATCTACATATATCATTTTACCGGCTTATCTTGTTAAACATGTGTGATGAAATGTTTTTAAATTTACATGTATGATTATCGCAAATGTCTATCTAACACTCGAGAAGCAATTGCATCTGCTAATGTATTTAGAGACCTTGGAATATGCTGATATTCAATGTAATCAAATTTACGTTCCAAGAGACGCACTCTCAAAAATAATCTTAATAACACAGGATTTCTAATGGCATATATTCTATTAAGCTGTAATACAATGAGTTCAGAATCTAACCTCACTATCAAACGTCGAATCCCGAATGAAATATATACAGACAATAACTCAATCACTGCACTGTATTCTGCAATGTTGTTTGTTGTTTGACCGAGGCTCACCCCATGCATAGAAACTAACTCTTCAGAGGGCGAATAGATAACCCAAGCTGCAGAAGAGATATTCTGTGTACTACGACAAGCACCATCAGCAAATCCAATGTACGAAAACACACTCTCTAAGCTAAGCACACTGTCTAGACTAACAAACACACTAGCTAGAAATAAAAAACTAACCTAACTAACCTAACTAAGAATTCTCCATACCCATTGTTGGAGAGGTAAATCCCCTCTACGGATATAGGTGATCCCTACTAGCCCAAAACGGGTCTAGCAACAATCAATCAATGCTACTCTGCAAGTTCCTAGTTGCAATTACAAAGTGGGTAATAGACACCTACTTGGATTCCAGCGCTATGTTTGATGAAGAGATGCCGCTCTTGCTCCTTCGCTCCAGCCGGTCACAATCCTCCAATATCCTCATGGGCGGACACCTGCACAAGCAGAGAGAAGACAAACACAAGCGTAAAATCTAGTAAAAGCAACTATACATCAGTCAGAAAGGATGTAATTCACATTAACCATTATAAGACAAATGAGAATGGAACCATAACAGTGGTCATCCATATTTTATTAATCAGAAATAGAGAAAGGTACAACCAATGTTCTGACGCTGAGTCCTTCTCTAGAGGATCCAGCCAGCAAGTCTTATAAGCATTCACCCTTGAAGGTAGATCTCCCAAGACAAACAATTCTCTCTCTCACACAAGGCAACAAAACTTCATAACCTTCCTTAAGCTCTCTAGCAATCCATACTTGACACACCAAATGCCTATTAAGAGCAGCACTAAAGCACTATGAATTCGTCTATGTCAAAGTGTAGATGTTCCAAACTAGCTGCTCATGGCAATGGTGGAGGCTTATATAGGAGAAGGAGTCTCCATGAATAGTGAAAGGATGAGCTTATCTCCAAGAAAGGTGGCTCATAAGGCGAACAAACATGCCATAGAAGGGAGGGCGAACTTTACAAAGCCAACAACCAGGTCTGGAGTCATCTGGAAGGCTGGCTGTTAGAACAAACTTGCCCAAACAGGATCAGCGTGGGTGCATAACTGGACTGGTGCGCTGGCATCGCATCCTAATAACAGAAGAAGTCCGGTCAGCGCGATTTAGGGCAAGCGGAGGGTGCGATGGCTATGAAATTCAACCAGCACGGAAAACCTGTGTGCTTTCGCGCTGGCAGCACAACAGTCGCACTAGAGGCTGCCAGTCAGCGCGGTTATTTCGAGAACAGTCGCAATGATCAAATAAACTTTGGCATGAAGGGTTTTTTGGCCATTTCAGAGAGCATGAGCATGATGGATTTGATTTCATGACACAGTAGGGAGACTGACGAGGAGACAGTGACAAATTACTGTGTAACATATGCCCCCTAAAGCATGAAGCCCGAGAGAGTGGGAGGGGTGAAATGCTTTACAAAACTGCTGGACTGGAACACCACCACGAAGAACCTGCACATAGATACAACTGATATTTAGATTACATGTAGTCAAGGCATGGGCACAGCCATCCAAAAGACATACGAAGAAGGTTTGTGGTATGGACGCAACCACCCAGTAGAAGAGACCATGATGATAAGAGGTATGGTCGCAGCCATCCTAAAAGACTCAGGTATGGGCGCAGCCATCCATCAAGGAGTCATGTAATAACAATCCACAAAATCGTAGCCTGGTTCGCATCAGACTAGAACCAGGGTCTTGCGCTCCATCCAAACCCGAACGAAGTACAATCCACGGCGTGTGAATGAATGAGCCGGTGTCGAACACCCGTAGAGTCATCCGATCGGAGGCCAATGATGAAAACCTCGCGTCGAACACGAAGAACCTGCCATTGAAGCATGCAGGCTCCAATGTACCCGAAGGGAGTCTCTAGGTCAGTTTCCTGGATAATGAGCTAAAGTCGACAGGAAGTGATCTTTATCGAAGGTGGGCCATAATGTTACCCACATCATCGACACGAGACGGAAATAGACAATATGTTTCTTGTGAAATACCAGAGGGAGGTTATACTTGCAGAGGCCAACTTCTCTTGAATAAATCGGTGGCACGACGATGGATTTGGCAATATTTGAGGTCAAATGATTAGGGGTCGTGATGACAAGACAATGAGCAGATGAATGGTCAAATAGGATAACCTAAACCCATGGAGGCAGATGTGAGATGAGATGATATGTCCCCACCCAGACACGAATGCAAACAGTGCCATGTTCAAGAGCGACATACTGCCGATGATGACGATTATGATTGCTTTATTTCCCCCACCATTTCTGGCGAGTACCCCGGTTATTTTTGGATGACAAGCTTGACGGGGATAGCATATGCTTGAGGAACGTCATTACGACGGAATCCGATGTCATTAAATTTTAACGAGTCTGACAAAGGAAGAACTCGGCGTCTTTTCATATTTAGAGAGTTTGAAAAGGCAGCTGAAAAGAAAACTCCAGGGAGGTGCTTTTTCGTAAAGTTGTGTCTCTCGAGCCCGAAAAAGTATAAAATGATGCTCGAAAGAACCGCCCAGTCATTGCGACCGAGGAGTAGTTTTTGTAAATAGTGACTTTGACCCGAAAAAGTAAAAAAGCGGTTAGAAGTATGTCATTTTAGAGCCAGTAACGAGTGCGAAACGAAAAACACCTGGAAATATTTATTAATTTAAATGATCGAAAAAAGAGTTTTAAAAGAGACCGCCTCTTGTTCCTTTTAATGAGCTGAAAGGGAGCTCAGCCATCTTTTCTTGCTTTAAACATTCAGAAAAGAGCTGAAAGCAGACCTCCATTTTTATTCTCTTTAACGAGTCAAAAAGGGAAAAAATACTCGGGAATCTCTTCATATTTTACGAGTCAGAAAAGAGCTTAAAGGTGACTCGGGTATGGGTTCATTTTTACACAAGCTTGAACCATAGAGAACTCTGCTTGGATTCGGTTTATGTTTAAACAAGCTTGAAACGAAAAACTAATGGCTTGTTTAACGTTCGCATGCCCCAGCATAATGACAAGCGAGGTACATGCCCCAAGCTTCATGGCACTTCAATCAAAGTGACTGGATGCCAGGTTCACTTTCAAGATCTTGGAAACTCGACTTGTATTTTACGCACCGATCTTAAGCACAAGACTCGCATGAAGGGAGTTTTTTTGTTTCGATATTTTAATGAGGTTGACACAGTAAAAGAACTATCCTCATAACCCTTGTTTCATTTTTTAACGAGCTTGACACAAGATCATGAACTATGCTCAACCAAACCTAATTTGATTTTTTAGGGAGCTTGACATAGGAAAATGAACTATGCTCCGCCCGAACTTCATCATAATGAACAGGAAGTCGGGGCTTCGAAGAGTGGTGCTGCTAGTGGGAGGTCAATGTCTTGGAAGTCAGGACCCAATGCCCCCAGGACACTATGCACGATGGCGACATTGCTGGATATAGGCACGGGAGAGGTGGCCACGTAGTTGATCTGGGGTGAGACAGATGCAACTGGTGGATGAGAACCAAGAGGGAAGGACAATTGTGTCGGAGGGGCTCGTGGATGAGTGAACAATAATTGATCCAATGTCACTATTCTTCCATCGTGTGGAAAGCAAACCACACAAAAAAGTGAAGAAACAAGGGCTCCCATGGCATACACATAGTCACGACCAAGGAGAAGACTGAAGTCCAAAGAACCTTGGGTAACCGAGACGTCTATATAGACAGTCTTTCCTCCCAAAGTGATAGGGAACTTTGGAAGGATCCCTAATGGCTGACTCGTTCCTCCGTCAAAAGTGGTAAGGTTCGGTGCGACAGGTACAAGCGATGGGGAACCCAAAGCCTGCCAAGTAGTAATGGGCATAAGACTAACCAATGCTCCTTCATCTAACACAGTGCCAGGTAGTGCCATATGGGAGGCATAGGCGGTGACCCAGAAAGGCACATGGGATGGAAGGGGAGGGGTAGTCAAACAAATCCAATCGAAGGAAACAACAGAACTACTTGGTGGGGGAACCATATGGTTGCCCCCCTGCTCGGAAGGAACTGAATCGGAATTCTCCGGAGAGGCTGGGATTGGAAAACCATTATCAAGCTCAGGAGAATTCGATGAGACGAGAAGAACATGGGAATTTGGCTCTTCTGAAACAGAGTGGTCGACAAGAGGTGAACTCCGGTCGACACTCTTTCCGACCAATGGTTGGTCTAGGAATAGACTGGACACAGCCAGGTTCGGGAAGAGGGGCCTGGACAAGAGAAGAATGTGAACCAATCTCATTGTTGGGAGGTGAATGATCTGCAGCTGCAGAAAGACGTTGATATCCAACAGGGAGTTGGGGCGAGGGAGCTGGGAGACTTTCCAAAACAGTGGAGGCTTTATTCATGAGTGGACAAAGGTGAAGGGGATGATTGCCTTCACAAAGTCTGCAGTGGATTCGAATCTTCCGTTTTTCCTTGCCATTCCCAACTAATGAGGTAACATCCCGTGAGCCTCAGTGGACGATGAGGGGCGGGCCGGATCACGAGACCATACTTCTAAGATCCTGGGAATGCCAGGACAATCGCGAAGAAGATGGTCCTCCTTGCATAATCGACAAGGAAACTTAACCTTCCGTGGAGGAGCGGAAGGGGGCCCGACTTCAGGTGTACTTGAGGGAATAACAGTTGTATTTGTAACCTCTCCCTTAGGAGACTTCTTGCTCTTGTTCTTGTTCTTCTTCTTCTTAGCCACCTGGTTATTCAAATCGAAACTTTCACCAGGCGAAGTACAAGAAGGAGACGTAGAAGTAGGCGTCGAAGGGGAGAGGTCCACCTTAGGTTCAACATGATGTTGCACAGGTGGAGGGACTGACGGAGTATCAGCTGACACGACAGGGACCAAAGAGGTTGAAAACAACCAAACAGGCAACCCGACTGTTAACCCTGGAAGGGATAATGTCGCCATATAAGGAGCACCAACATTCCCAAGAGGAGGGAAATGACTAGGATTCCCGTCAGGAGGGGAACTTGGGCTGGTAAACCCTGGAAACGTTGCCATAGCAAAAGAAAGCTAGTCAAGCAATTAAACACAAGATCTAACCAGGTAATGTTATCGAGGCCAAATAAATTTTAAGACACAGGAACTAAACTTGACCTTTTCATGTTTCGAGAGTCGAGAAAAGGACGAAAAGATGACTCTATCTCCTTCGAATGTTTAATGAGCACGAAGTGACAAGACGCTCACTTACACCTTTTCTTTTAGGGAGTCCGAAAAGGATCAAAAGTGACCGCTCTGGAGATTCTAAGCAAAAAGGTTTACCAAGAAATCCGTAAAACTGCTTTATACACCTTGGCAATCGTATGAGAACCAAGGACTTTACGTACTGCAGTCAATCTTCTCGAATGCTGTGTTCGGTGCGTTACGGTTCACAAGGCGACAGACTCGGCTTCCTATGGATAAAGGATGCAAGCCTAATGGAGTCTCCCCATATATACGCAACGGTACGTGGGAGCCCAATCTGTACTAGTACTTATCGTTTCACCGTGGAGGAATCACCCAACCACTCAACGGTAAGCTACCAGGTTTAAAGACGCCGGAACACGTCTCTAGCATAGACCTCTAGATATTTGCGTTAAGTTCCAATGCGTTTTTAGATAAATTTGGTTTATTTTACGGTTGATCTTGAATTAAGTTTTGGTTTTAGGTCCTACCGTATGATCTCTCAAAAATACTTAAACGCAACTACATGCCAAAGAACATCATTTTGTTCGATGAATTCTAACTATGCGAAGGTTAGGAATCTTTCAATCAAACAAAACGAACTCAAGCAATCACACAACCTAATGCAACTAACAGCAAGGAAGTGAAACTTTTCTTTTGAAAGCACAATACAACGAAATGTCCTTTTCCTTTCAACTATTAAATGCAAAAGACACTAGTTTGCTTTTCTTTTCAATGGCATAAAAGTGCTTTTAAAATGAATTAGAGAGATAGCAACACTAAGTGAAAAAACTAGAATCACTCAATGCAAACACAAGACAATTCCCAAGTCACTAAAAACCAGTTTCCCAAATCAAAGGAAAACAAGGGCTTATGAGCTATGTAATCTAAGCTCAACAAGACGATAAGGAATTCAAAGGAGGAAGGCGAATCACTTGGAACACAATCAAACACTTTCAACAATCACCAAACGAATGTGAAAACAAATCCGAAGTTGGCTGGTCAACCAAGAACACAAGATCCCAAACGGGAGGCTTGACACACACGACCACTAGATGCCCTAGGATTTGAGTGTGAAATCAATGGAGAAAAGTGAACACCCGGAGGATAAGTGTTCAAAACCAGACAAGCAACGATCCAACACACTCCAGCAATCGTAAAAGTTAAAGCAAGATGCAAACCAAGCAACGAAAGAGAAAAGGAAGGCTTTGGAAAAACCGAAAGCAAGCAACAAACGAACCCTCGCGGAGCGAGGCTTCGCAAGAAAGCATGTCACAGCTTAGACAAAATAAAACAAGTCACAAAGCAAGTGAAAAGAGCAGGGGACAGCCAAACCAAGAGGTTCAGGAAGCAAATTTGGTCAAAAAAGAATTTTACAGGATCAGCGCAGGTGGCCCCTCAGCAACAAAGCGATGGCAAGGCAACGCCTGTAGCAAATTTGCTCTGTCAGCGTGGAAGGACACGGATAAAGGGCGCTGGCCCGAAAACAAGGTTAGTGCGACTGTTAAATGTATAAGCGCGATGATAGGAAAAGAAAAGAAACAGATGTGCGATGTCAGCGCAACTGTTCTGAAATAAAATGTGCTGAGGCTAAAAAACAAGCAAAAATGAACCAAAAATCCCCAAACCAAGGCAACAGGCTTTTAAGACAATTAAAGCAGTTCCCAGGATGAACCAAGAAACCAAAAACAGCAAAATAATCCCCAATCCTTGACAAGAAAGCAATAATGAAATCCAAAAACAAGGATGAACCACAAAGAGACAAGCAAGTTCCCCAGCGGAGTTGCCAAATTGTTGGAGAGGTAAATCCCCTCTACGGATAGAGGCAATCCCTACTAGCCCAAAAGGGGTCTAGCAACAATCAATCAATGCTACTCTGCAAGTTCCTAGTTGCAATTAACAAGTGGGTAAAGAACACCTACTTGGATTCCAGCGCTATGTTTGATGAAGAGATGGCCCTCTCGCTCCTTCGCTCCAGCCGGTCACAATCCTCCACTATCCTCATGGACGGACACCTGCACAAGAAAAGAGAAGACAAACACAAGCGTAAAATCTACTAAAAACAACTATACATTAGTCAGAAAGGATGTAATTCACATTAATCATTCATAAGACAAATGAGAATGGAACCATAACAATAGTCATCTATATTTTATTAATCAGAAATAGAGTAAGGTACAACCAAAGTTCTGACGCTGAGTCCTTCTCTAGAGGGTCCAGCCAGCATGTCTCATCAGCATTCACCTTTGAAGGTATATCTCCCAAGTCAAAGAGGTCTCTCTCTCACACAAGGCAACAAACTCATAACCTTCCTTAAGCTCTAAAGCAATCCTCACACACAACACACCAAATGCCTACAAAGAGCATCACTAATGTACTATGAATTCCTCTATGTCAAAGTCTATATGTTCAAAAACTATGTGTAAAAAAACTAGCTGCTCATGGCAATGGTGGAGGCTTATATAGGAGAAAGATTCTCCATGAATAGTGAAAGGATGAGCTTATCCCCAAGAAAAGTGGGTGACCAGGCGAATAGACATGCCTTAGAAAGGAGGGCGACCTTTACAAAGTTAACAACCAGGTTTGGAGTCATTTGGAAGGCTGGCTATTAGAACAAACCCGCCCAAACAGGATCAGCGCGGGTGCAAAACTGGGCTGGTGCGCTGACATCGCATCTCAATTACAGAAGAAGTATGGTCAGCGCGATATAATACAAGCGGAGGGTGCGCTGTTTGTGAAATTCAACCAGCGCGGAAAACCCGTGTGCTTCCGCGCTGGCAGCGCACCAGTTACACTATCCTCCGCCAGTCAACGCGGTTATTTTAATAACAGTCGCGATGATCCAATAAACTTAGGCAAAGAGGGTTTTTTGGCCATTTCAGAGAGCATGAGCATGATGGATTTGATTTTATGACACAGTAGGGAGACTGACAAGGTGACAGTGACATTTTACTGTGTAACAGTAAGATGAATGCACTTAGTGAAAATTGGTAATATAATAGTTACAAAATATATTATAAATGTATGAATATGGCTTGTAAATGAAAGGTTTGGATAGCCAATATGATAACATATCTAGGGCCCTACATTGAGTATTAGGGTTTGATGGATACATGAGGTTAGGGTTTGGAGGAAACCCTAGGATAAGATAATGGCTTGAGTTTTACAATTTTAAAACCATAGCATGATTAGTGAGAAGTCGTTCTAGCACTTGTGACAGGTTTAGTATAACCCTAGATGGGCTAATCTTAATTAGTCCTGGATTTTTATGAATTCAATTAAAATATTGAAGGCAAGGCTAGTTGAAGAGGAAGATGATCACCTCTCGCTAAAGATAAGTACCTTTTATATTGATGTTATTTCTTTGTGACACTATGCTTGTTTTGACTTATTGTTTTGATTATTGCTTATACTTATTGCATTAATATTTGAGTATATGTATACTTCTAACCTATAGATGCAGTGTGAAAAGAAAATCCTTCTTGAGGATCATCTAATGTGTAAGAAATTAGAGCTAGTGCGGGAAGAGAAGAGCTAGTGCTGGAAAAATAAAAAGGTACCTAAGGAAAGTTTTTGAAAGTTTTGAAAGTAGCATCTGGAAATTACAATATGCAAGTGCTACAAGTGCCAAAAACAAATAAGTGTTACAAGTTTCAAATGTATATGAATACTACAAGGTATGTAAGTTAGAACATTGGATGGCAAGGTAAGCCCTGAGGTATGAGAATAATATCACCTTCATGTATACATATGAAAGTAAGTTTGATTTATGGTACATGTGATATATTGATGTTTGGAAAGTATTTTACATTTTAGACATGATGATTTCACTGAAGCAGACTAGATACATTAATTTTGATATATGGAAACTTGATACTATTGTTAATGCTTGTGTTAAGCATGATGAAAATGCGACAATAAGATTGATACTCTTGTTGATATTTGTAAGGTTTTGTTAAGCTTAGTAAATATGAAAAGTGGTAAAATTGGATGCCCTAACTTAAAGTTGTGGTTATGATCCTTGAAGTATGAAGATACACTTATATGACACTGACCTTGATGAATGTTATGATACATGTCTGAGAAAAAGATATAGTTTGTGATCTAATAGTTTTGTTGTAGCATGACAATATTATGATAAACAAGTTGATGTTGTGAATGATGATGATTGAAGAGGCTTCTCATTCAGAGGGAGAAACTCTTCATGTGATTTTAACACCTAATATTATTTGAAAATAAGATAATTGATTGTTTAAGGAACGATTCTCGACATGAATAACTATTTGATGTTTTTGAAGAAGTTTTGCAAGTTTTGATTTGAGTAGAGAAGGTTTCTCCTAGTCCAAGCCCCAACCATTGGGAGAAAGGCTTAATGGTGTGGTTATAAGCCTCCCAACTACATCAAAGAAGGCCTATGGGTGCGATTGAGCCTGTAGGATACAAAACCTAAAATATTATGTACGATACTAGAAGCACACTAGGATTATGACAGACCTACATATATGAAGCAAATGATGGAGAGTTCTATGAGCAGGGAAGTTTTTAAGATCTACATAATGTTTGAATTATTATGGAGAATGTGAATGTCTTGGCTAATCTTGTGACCGCAAGGGATTGAAATATGCATATACGCATGTTACTTATTCTAATTTGCTCATTAGAGCTAGTATAATAGATAAGGACTGCTCCTTAGTATGCATTGATTTTTATTTTGGTTATTACAAGAATCTCACAATGAATATATGAGTTTTCCTTAGTGTATATGATCATGTGGATGACTTGATGAAGCTTGGTATTTCTTGGTAAATGAAAATTGTTGACATGACAACAGATAAGTGATATGTTGACAAAAAGCATTGTATGGTTTGAAGCAAGCTCCCCTAGCCTGACATGTCCACATTGTCAGTTACCTGGTGAAGCCTAGAATTAGTTCCGATCTGAACCTATAAGTTGGTCCAAGGTATGCCTTTGATTTTGATTTTATATGTTGAAGTGAGCCTCTAATGATCAAGCATAAGAGGGAGTTGTCCTATGAGTTCGAGATGAAAGTTTGTGAGATATACTTATGGGGATATGATTTTGCATGGATACATTGATTATTAGGTCGGAAATAGAAAGATCACATATAGGTGTTTCTTTATATTTGGATCTACAATGATATCATCAGTGAGTAGGTGTAACAGTACAAAGTAAAACTAAAATTAATGTCTTAATGAAAAACAAATATTTACAAATGAGCTCACCTATATTACCTGTAGTTGCAATCTAACAAATGATCACAAGAATTTGGGGACGACTCTCCTCCCAACCGTAGGCTCAATTGTGCAGGATTCTGCTACAACTGGCCACCCCCGAGCCCTCAATCAACGACTACTACTAGTTCTCCTAAGTCTTAGTATACCATTCTCCCAAGAGAATGAAAGATAGAATCTCGTAATGATAGAATACCTCCCATCCTCCTCACCATCTATTAAATAGAACAAAACATTGGAAGGGGAACCACATGCACACACTCCATGTGTCTGCATGCAACTTTTTTTTGTTTGTTTTATTTCTTTACTTTTCTTTAGATTTTTAGCTTTCTTGTTTTATTTCCTTCTTTTTGATAATTTTCTTGTTTTATTTCTATTTATTCTTATTTAGAGCTTTAATATGGTTATTACTATTTTTATTTTTATTATTTTTATTACTTATTTCTTTTTATATAATTTATATAATTAATTTTTTAACAATTATGTTTACTATTTTTATTATTTATTTTTATTTATTATTATATTACTTATTATTTTTGTATTATTTTTAGTTAGTTATTATTATTATATTATTAATTAATTATTTGTTTATTATTATTCATTATTTTATTATAATTATATTTTGTATATTTTTATTAGTATTATTATTTATTATTAAGGGAGGGATATTACAGTAGGAAACAAAAATCTGTATCTTTAAGCATGGTTGAGGCTCAGTCATGATTACTGACATGACTAGGTGTGTGGAAATTTGGTTGAGGAAGCTCTTTGGAGAGTTGTTTGAGTAGTTTTTTGTTGTGATAGTGATATATTGCAATAATAAAAGGTGGGATCTGATTGGAATAAAATATTTTATATTGTTAGGACTAAGATATCTTCATATATTGAGATGATGTTGTTGTATGAGACACACTTAGGTTTGTGTTTGTTGCCTGCGTGAGAGGGAGGATGAATAAGTGAGTTGGATAATATGGTACCATATATGAGCATGTTGATATGTTTCTGATCTTCAGAGAGAAAAATATGGAATGATGGATGTGACCCTCTTACATAAGGGTCTGGGTTAGTCAAGGACATTAAGCCAACTCTTCCACCTTGTCTGAGCTCCCAGGGTGAGGAATTGTGATGTAGGGATCCTGTGGTTGATGGGTCTCTAGAAAATATGGTATCACCCCTATCTATCACAAATATGGTGAAAGATGTTCCTCCCCAATCTTGGTCTATGCAGAGTATACCCCAGTTGGCATATGTCTTTCCCACCCATCTAACCAATGGATGTTGGTTTCTTGAATTAGGTGTGATCCTTTTTATCACTCAGATTTTCCCAAAAGGTGTAAGAAGGGGAAAGGGGTCCGAGGTAATCACAAACCAATATTTTAGATACAGAATTTAGTTAATTTGTATCCAGAGAGGGCTCTCTCTTTAAGTTTAGCTTTGTTTTGAAAGATATTAGGCTAGTTATGAAGTTTAGGAATTTTGTTTTGAGTTTGGGTGGTGAGATCCAATAGCAGAGGGTAGGACTGACTAGTTTAGGCCATTGGGCTAATGGAGTCAAAGAAGATGGCTTATCTGGACTTGGTTTCTTAACAAAGGATGGTTCCTCAGGGCAAGATGGTCAAACAGGGAACAAATAAAGACTTGGAATTAATAGAATGGTTTCAAAATAGGTGAAGGGTAGTTAAGAATCCTTCAACATATTTAAAGGGGGAACGTGAATGATTACTAATAAAGAGAAATTAATTATTCTTTATTAAATAATCAAAATGAAAGAACTAGAAAACAAGAGCAATTAAGATTTCACTATTTATCCTAGATCAGAAGAAAACATAGGGAATAATAATGATTGAAAACAGAGTGTAATGAAGCATATTCTGAATTACTCTTTTTCATTTATCATTCAGATGTGAAACATAGATGATATAATAAACAAGGAAAAATTTAAAACATAAGGTATAGAGGACTTATTGATCTGATGTTTGATTCAAGAAATCTGTGAAAAGTCCTTTGCTTCAATTCTTCATCTAGCAAGCCATACAAAAGTTGGTCTAATCAACACTTTATTCCAAAATAATCAATAGTACAACAATCTCTAAGAATCCACCCTCAATGCTCAAATTGAGGGGGTATTTATACAAAAAAATTTACAAAAAATATCTCATAACAGATTGAGATATATTCTAGGATGACTAAGAATAAGTTACAAGAAAATAGAGACAACTAGTCTCGAAGATAGGAGAAAGGTAAACTAATGTTGTGTTGTTCCTTTTCTTGCTAAGTGTGCTGGAGGCGGGCCCTATGATTTGGCTTGCTGCTATCTTCTTTAGTAACTCTGTGCTGGCTGCCCTGTTTTGATTGATACTCTTTACCTGTTCTGATACACTTCGACTTGTTTGATCCTTGCTCATATTTGTTCATCTTACTATAGTAAATAACCCAAAATTTACATTTTACTCGGGATAAATTTACAAAATTTCTAGCATGTCTTCCCACCATTTTTGCTTTGGCAATTTGTGCTTCTAAAGTTTCCTCAAGGTCTCATCAGTTTCTGTATATCTGAAAAAGGTAGGCTAGATTGGGAACAAATGCTTTATCTCATGCTCAACATAGAATAAGTTCTCTAAGCTGTCATAGAGAACTCGGCCTGTGGGGAGTGCTTTTATTCCTAATGCACTTGTTGATGAACTAGCTTGATTGCCAACATACTTATTCAATTTATTTACATAATCTATATGCTTCATTAATCTGTCATTAATCACCAAAGGACTTGGTAGCCCTTTATTCTGCAAAATAGTGAACTTCTCTGTAAAAGAATTAATTTCCACCTGCATATCTTGACATCTTCTCTCTAAATTCTGCTTCAAGGTTTTCTTGGTTAGCACCTTTTTGATTTCCAAAATAGTTTTTGTCTTGTCTGAGATGCTAAGTTCTTCCAGTTGTTCCTTATTTCTGTTATTCAAAAAATGT
Organism: Pinus taeda; assembly: GCA_000404065.3. Lineage (NCBI taxonomy): Eukaryota > Viridiplantae > Streptophyta > Pinopsida > Pinales > Pinaceae > Pinus > Pinus taeda. The sequence continues at coordinate 16,236 of APFE031537833.1, read as the reverse complement.
ATAAGCCGGTTGGCTTCATCTAGCATTTGTCCTAACAAAGCTCTTGTCTTTTGAATTTCTCCCTGTGCTGCTTTCACTAGATCAATCTGTTCAAAGATCACTTGGATGGATGGCCAAACATCATTTATAGATTGAGTGATGTTGGCCCAAAGAATTTTCTTGATCTCTACCAGAGGCTTGTCAAAAGTGAGATTTTTTTCCAATGATTTCACTTTATTTTCTAAAGCTTTGATCTCCCTTGTTTTTTCCACAACGTTTATCTTTGAGATATTATAATCTGTTTCCATTTTAGCCAACTGTTCTTTTACCTATGTAGTCTCTTGTCTTCCATTGCCTTTATTAGCTCTTCTGTGCTCAAATTGGCACTATTGCCTTGTACTTTTCCTGCTGTTGTTGCACCTGTGACCACCTCTGCTGTGGTTGCTGTGATGTTTGGAGCTAGTGATGTTCCTAGTGTAGAAGGGACTGCTGTTGAGACTATGGGAATTACATCAGGAGGCTGAGAGGTCGACTCTCACTGCTTGTCCTTTAGTGTTTTTTCTAATGCCTGCTCTGTGTCATTCAATCTTTCATTGAGTTTCAAGAGTAGGTCCATCATTTCTTCTTCATATTTCTATTTTATAATCTCAGCAGTCTGTGGATGCCTTGAAGGAGGTAGCTTTAGCTGTTTCCGCATGGCAGCAATGTCTTCTTCTTTCTTCTTGATCAATGCTTCTATACCTTTAGCATCTTTGGGATCATGTCCCAATCCAATGATGATTTATTCTAATGATTTTATTCTATTATCCTTGGCTAAGGAGGAGGCTTTCTCCAAGTGTATTTGGGCAACTGTATTATCCAAGGAATTTTGTAGCTTGTGGGCCATCATTGCTTTACCAGCCAATGTGGAATAGACCATTTCTCCAGTTTGCTTGTGAAGTTCTATTTGATCCATGGGATGAATATCTTTGGCCAAGACCTCTAGGTTAGTTCTGATGTAATCTGCTACTGACTGAGGTTGTTGCACCTTTGGCTTGAAGTAACTCATTATCATCTTACCCTCTTTAATGTCATAGGCTGACATTAGTCTTTTCTGATTTGTGGGGCCATTTTTAAATAATGATTGTACATTTGAAGCCTCACTAGGTCATTCTTGGCTTTTATTTCTGTGAATGTCTTCTTGATATATAAGGCCTCTTTACATTGCGGCCTGAGGGATAACACTTGTGCACTCTGTTTTTTTTCTAGCTCTTGCCTCTGTGAGCTAGTGGATGTTCCTCCCAATGAAAAAGTTTGCTGGCTAATTGTCCTTTCTTCTCTTTGGTTGTCTGTAGTTTATTCAACTATTTCCTCTTCTGATAGAGGGTTCAATCTTTGCCTTTTTGTTCCAGGCTGTCCTGTAGGTCCGTTGGTAGGAGTAGTGGTTTCCCTGTGCCTCTTTTTATTTCTTTCCTCATTTAGAGGAGTTTGTAAAACTGGACTTTCTGCTACATTGGTTTGAGCTGGAGGAGTTGGCCCTTGACCCTGTTCTTTGGAAATTCCAGGCTGATCTAACATTGTAGGCTGTTTTGTGGTCTCTACTTCCTTGCCTTTGGATGTTCCTGTGACTTGTATGTTGACTTCCTGTGGAGGCTGTTGAGAGGTTCCAGTAGTGGATGCACTAATTGCTGACTTTTGAGACAGCTTGAATGGTACCTGCCCAAAAGAATCCAGGTCAAGGGTTTTCTCAATATCTCTCATAGAATTTTTTATATTGGTCTACTCACTAACATCTTCTAATAGGGTCCCTTCTATCCATTCATCCAAGTTTGCAAACTGCTCAATTTCTGGGATCCTATGGTGAATATATGGGGATAACCTATTCTTCATCCTTCTGTCACATATAAACTGTTGGGGTCATATGGTACCCACCTAAAACTGTTTCGTAGTCTAAGGTGATCTTCTAAAATCTTTTCAGCTTCTTTCCATGCATCCCTAGTGTTGATGACAAAAGGGGCTAGCTGGTTCTTAATTCTTAGCTAAGATTTCTTCTTGGAACCACAAAAATGGACTAAATCTACATTTATAATCTGCCTGAAATACTCCAATGCAAATAATCTCATGGGAACATACTTGGGTAACTTAAAAGGGCAAAGTTCACACACATACATCCTGATTTTTGTGTGATTTTTGTATAGGTACCAGTCACCTATCCTATAATGTTTAGAGAGTTGGAGAATCTTCTTCATGTCACCATTGATCCTAGGAGGGGAGATTCCTGTTAATAGAGTGGTTGTTGGATGTACAAATAGGTCAATGAACTCACTATAAGTGTATGGGGACTCAATGGTATTATGAAAGATTGAACTCCAAAAGATAACAAACCTTGGATTTCCTTTGGTGTCAAGTTTCTTGATGCGGAAAGGAAAGTTATCTGACTGATAATATAACATACGATGGTATATGAAAGAGGTGTATTTGAAGACTCCTTCCCTTTCCAAATTTAGGAATTGGTCATGGATTCTGTTGGCAATATAGGAGGCATAGTCATATCTGATAGTAGGGGGCTGTCCTGGAGTAAAGATTGATAGTAACACTAGGGTGATGTTATCAACATATTCACTAGAGTTAAATCCCATAATCAGGGATATCATATCAACAATGAGTCTTCCAGTTTCAGTGAAGAAATTCTGCAGATAAGGAGGTAGACCCTTGGGCTGGTGCTTTGGTAACATGAAGGTTTCAGCAATACAGTTCACTTCTGATTGGGACAACTAAGATGTTTTTTCAAGTAAATATGCCATGGAAAGAGGAGTGAGGGGCTGACTGGAGTGGAACTGTAACATTTCATTGATGAACTGAGCAGTTATGGGAAAAAGGACTGTTTGGCTTAGGGACATAACAAATCTTTGGTTGGGATCATAATTAGCATAGCATTGATGAACTATGTCTAGGAAAACATGGACTGAGGGTAGGAAATACATATAAAGGTTAGATTCCCACAGTCCAAAAATGTCAGACTTATTCAAATAACTGTCTCTGGCTTGGCAGAATGCTTGAAGATGGTTTTGTATCACTAGATAAGTCTTTTATTTGAAAATATTTATCGGCCAGAGGTAAATAATCTAAGTCTTTGTGAGGAACATTCATGGGTGCGACATTCAGGGCTATAGGGGTTTCCATCTTTGGTTCTTGTGGAATCAAAAATGGAATTGGGGGTATTCTATGAAAAATAAGCAAGACAACAGGTTGGGAACTTTATATGGCCAACACAGACTGGACTAGAACTAAATTTGGCCCTTTCTTGTAGAATTCTCAGTAGAAAACCAAAATTATAGGGTTTGAGTGTAAATTGGATAAATACCTGTATCAAGGAGGTGAACAGTGCCAAGACGGAAGGATAACAGGCTATGGGCTACGTCACTGTAAGTTTTTTGATCAGGTGGTCATCTGAAAGCTCGAACAGTTGACTTGGACATTGTTTTGCATGGGAGCATGGGTCGCATCGTATAATAGTGAAAATGAATTTTGTTCATTTTATTTATCAAAACTGAGGTTGGTGGGGTTTTTTTGGATTTATCGAGCGAATGACGCAAGCGGGGAAATGACATTTTGTCGTTTATGGAGGGTGGTAAGCGATATGCGATCAAACTGCTTTTGGAGTTAAGTGGTATCGGGCGAAGGGCGAGCGATCACATAGAATGCTCGACATGTGGTGGAGGTACGAGCAGAAAACCGCCTGGTGATCGCGAGTTCAAGCGTAGTCACCAGGGGGGAGCGATATTGATATCGGTCGTTGGATGATCGGGGAGTGATCGGATGGCTGACGAGCGAGGGATATGGCGGGGCTTTAACTGTAGTGGGCCCAACACAATAAAAAATATTTTAATCGTATCGAGGGCAGTGTGATTGGTTGGGGGAATGGTTCTGAATTAACCTTGAGAGTTAATTAATTCCAATTAATCCTTTTGATGCGTACTTATGGTTATAGTTAACCGGGGCGGTATTATATAAGATTTTGGGGATTTATGCATAATTAAATAATAGGGGAAAAGGGTAAAATAGGGTGGGATTTATATAATATGTGTTAAAGTTAATATGACATGAAAATAAGCGTTAAGTAAAACATTAAAGAGTATATTCATCTTAGGCTAAAGTGAAAAAAGGGTTTTTTAGGTGATATTGTGTATTTTCCTAAGTAAAGTGGGAATTTGCTTAGGAAAACTTTATGAAATGAAATGAATGATTTAGGGATGATTCTAAGTACTTAGGCTTTTAAATTATTGGGCCGAGGGTCCGGTCCCTCCAAAAGTCAGAGAAATGCTCTGAGCCCCTCCAATTCTCAAAGACCTTAATACTTTAGGGGGAATTAGTGAAGTCTTTTGGGGAAAATGTGAATGGAAGTTAGTTATTTGACATTGTCTTGCTTGAATTGCATCAAGTGTAATGTCTGTCTTGCACTTGTGATAAAAGTAAAAGTTAACACATTTAAAGACACTATCCATCACAAGTATTTCTGCAACCCCATCTACTTACCCTACCTACTTGGCCTGGCATTTTTTCTTCTTTATTTGGGTGCACTTAGACTGGCAAACCCTTATCAATCTTCTTTTTCTTTACATGGCAAGCCTACCTAAGTCTGGACTTATTACATCCAAGGGCTCAGATTACACTGTTGAGCTCCTTTTTATTTACTCTACCTATCTACTTATCTGCCAAGATTACCTTGTTTGGTTAGATATTTATTCTCTATTCTACAGCATGAAATTCAAATATGAATGAGCCAAATTTAAGCTATTTGACTATTCATCAATTGTGGCATAAGTTAACAAGCTACACACAATTTTTTATTTTGTACAAGAGTAAAAAGTAGTGGCATTTAGACTTTCACATTTTCCTGGTGTTTTTTTTGTTTGGGATTCATTTCTTTCACTTTTTGACCATCTTATTCTTTTCACCCTTTGATTTTTCTTTTAGGGTATACCCTCTTTACATTTTTTTAATTTTTTGATTTTTTGAAAATATGGAAAACCTTTGCAACAAGAAAAGGTATGAACATATTACAGAGCTCATCAAGTCAATCATGAAATATGACACCTATTGGTATCGGAGCATAACAATCCTTATCATTTATGATAAGTTTCATCCTGCTAAAGCTAGAGATGTAGGTGTTCTACCAATGAATCTTGATGGTCAAGTTGAGTACATTCACAGATAATAGGATATACGCATTCCTTACCATTTATAGTAAGTGGTATCCTTCCCATTATCACTAAGCAGTGGGATAGGCACGATCCTTACCTAATAAGGTAAGTGGAATCCCTCCTATTGTCTGTGGTTTTCTAGGTGTTAGCGTTGTTGCCCTACTAGCAAAGTTTCATAGGTCATAGAATTGGTTCCCCACTAGTAGAGTTTCTTGGGTGGTAGCATTGGCTCTGTTGACAAATTGCAACAAGAAATTCTAGTTTAAATTTGTCCTTGAATTTAAACTGTGAATTAAAATAAAATTCTATTCTCATAGCAACTTATAAATAGTTAACTAAAGTTTAATTAACTTAACTAGCTTAGGAATTTCGAGTTGGAAGTCTTTATAAAGTCATGTATATGTTCTCTCTATGTTTTAGGGGTCCAAGATGAGTTTAATTGAGTTGTAATTAGATAACTCAGTTTACTCAGTTATGCTTAGTTAAATTAGTTCCAAACTGTTTGAGGAACTTGTTAGCCTCCTGCTGCAGCAGGGTATTCATATCTCATGATTGGCATTTTACAGGCCAAATATGTCGTACTTTGCTTGCTGCAATGCTCCATATTTGCTCAGCAGTCTCTAAGTGAAGAAGGCTACTTCAAGTTCATTCAATTGCCTTCCAAATTTTGTAAAGTTATCCCGGTATCACTAATTTTTCGGTTAAAGGGAGGTCCAAACAGCTTAATCTTGGTCTCCCTAGGTTTAAATTTCCTGTTTTAGAATATAGAGAATGTAAATCTGTCCAAACAGTTTAATCTTGGCAGATTCTTAGATAGGTAGAGAAGCAGAGGAGCCCAACAGTTTAATCTGGGTTCCAGAAGAAATAAGGGTAGTATGTAGATAGGAAAGCATCAAAAGAAAAATGAATGATGGGTTTGCAAGTCTAAGTGCACCCCAAACAAAAGAAGAAAAAATGTTAGTTAAGTAGGCTAGGTAGGTAGTTCTGAGGTTGCTGAATCCTAATTGCTGACCAGTTCCAGATTTTCAGGTGTCATATCATTCAGGACACAATCAGCAAGAATTTCTATGTAAGAAGCTCAAAAGAGCTATAGCTAACTCCCCTTCTCTGTTTTCCCCAATCATTAACTAACTTCCCCAAAAGAGGTCAAGATCTGCTTGACACCTCTTAAGTTCCATCATTTTCATAATGCTAGTTTGGGTAAAGATCTGCTTTACTCAAAGTTGTTCCATACTTTCTCTAAAGCACGGTTCCACCCCCTTATAATAGCCTAAGGTCTCCTGAACTTAGCGCTTTCTTACCACCTCCATATTAACCACTAACATTATTATTTAGCTCCCTATTCTTCCCATCCCCTTATTAATATTAAGTAAAATCCCCCTACGTAATATCCCTCCCCCTGGTTGAAAAATAACCATAGGCACCCCTGGGAATTGCTCAGTTTATCTGAAACTTAGCAAGAACCCTTGACCTCCAAACCATCTCCCAGATACAATGGACTCCTTCCAAAGTATGAAATCCCTCTGAGATAATCGGACCCCTTTCGAAACCTCAAATACCCTTCGCACCCACTTACTTGCTCTTTCCTCCCAAAACTTACACTCCATAGAACCTTAAGGCCAGATCGCATCGCAAGATCGTAGTCTTCTTCTCCATGCAAGTTATGACCCATCTGTCACCACCCAACGCGATATTGCGATATCGGTGGTCGGCGGTCGCAAGCGTCGAATGTCCAACTCAAGCACCCTCCATTCCCCGCCGATGCGATATTGCGATCGCATCAGAGCTTCTTCATCGCATTACCTCCAGTATCAGCACCTCACCACGTCGTTCTGTACCAGGGACCCACCACAGCCGATGTCATCCGCCGTACAGCTGACATCATGTTGACGTCAGCAGCCAGAAAGCCGAAACTTTGCGCCGGAAGAAAAATCGCACTTCGGAGCTCCAGAACAAGAAACAGAGGCAGTTTTCGATGCGCGATTAGCGCGAAGCGCTAATCGCGCATCGCTACGGGAAATAGGCTATTTCGAGGAATCTTCGGGGAATCTTCTGATTTCTTAGCCCATTGTGCGCCAAAAAGCCCGAAAATCGCCTGATTGTGCCAAAATGGTCCGGTTTAAAGACAACAGCAGATCAATGACAGAGTTTGAAGTGTATCAGATTAAGTCATCAAGCTTCAAGTGTGTCAAAGAGTATCAGTCGACGGCGGAAGCCATCAATGTAGCGGCAAAGAGTATCAGTGAAAATCTTGAGGAGCGGCCCGAAGCAGGAGAAAATTTAATATCTTCCAGCAGATTCATAGAAAGAGGTCGAAGCCACTTGAATCTCTCAAATCATAATTATTGCGCATTTAACTCACACCAGAGCCGAACTGCAGTTCCCAAAGCACAATCATTCCAGCAGCACCGCATCTAGCCCCCAAGGGCCACCTCGTCACTTGTTCTGATTCAGCTGCCCCCAACGCAACCAAAAAGATTTGCTTGCATTTAATTCCAGCAACACTTAGATTTTTGAAGAGTTTTCTAGCAGACCTGTCTAGGTCACTTGTAATGATGTCCTTCCGATATTTTGCTTATAAATACCACCCTGAGCAATGTTGTGAGGGGTTGGTGGGTTGGTAGTAGTTGTTGGTCAGTCTTCTTTCCAGCATTGTCTCCGAGCAGAGACTCGCACTGTAACTGTCATAATTTCCATAATAAAAGATTGTTGAAAGCATGGATTTCGAAACTACTTGATGTTTTCTCTTGGCCAAGGAATGATTACGGAATTCCTGTGCTTTTGCATGATCCAATAAGTGTTTCTCTCCTCTGTTTAATTTTATGTTTTTTTTGCCACCGTTCCGCCTTCTAAATTGTAGGAAAAAAGAATAGCTTAAGATTTGTTTCATTACACCTTAAGTTCAATTTCTGCATTTCTCAATGTTTTCTGCAGAAATAGTTATGAGCATGTATACTTGAATGATCGTGTTTACGCTGTTTCTTTCACATATGAATGCATTTTTAGGAATTCTTAATTGCTCCTAGGTCCCATTCATCCATTTCTCCTCTTTGTTCAGCATGATGAAATGATTCTCTTTTGCCTTTCATCCCTGATTCCCATACCATACTTTCAGCCAATTGAACATTGTATCCTGTGTGGCTATCCCGCTCCGTATCCCCTTGTGACCAAGAAAATGCTCGCAAGCCTCAATCCGTGACTCCATGCCCAATGGTTCGAAACTTATCACACCTTACCTTGCCTCTTTGCTCAAGAATCCTACCTCCCATCCAATCACAAACAACACTCCCTTGAAAGCTAGCCTAAAGTCATCAACTAAGGTTGAATCAGAAGGAGAGAGCCCTCTCCGATTACAGGTGGGCTAGAACCTGTAATCCAAAGATTGGGTTGTGGTTACCTCGGCTGTATCCCTATTTAGGAGCACTAGGGACAACCTGAGTGATAACATAATGGCGATTCCGCTGGGGAACTCCTCAGATAAATCAATGAAACCAGTCTGCAGCCTTACAGAGGAAGAAGCCAACTTGTGAAAGGATCGACCAACCTGTGTTGTTGCATATTGTCAGAAAATTTCCAAAGATATATTAGAAGCTGGCTCCTAAGAAACAAACACGTAATACACGATCAAATCCTGATCCAAACAACCCGCCCATCGTTGAAAATCCGAATTTAATTCCTAAGATCGTCCGAAAGCAAAAACAAAAAGATTGCCAGACCCTTGTTAATCCTGAAACAATTCAGCCAATTGCTGTACTAACCCCTGTCAAGGTTCTATTCCGATCCACCCCGAGCTCCCCTGGCTCATCACCCCCTTCTCCAAGTAGCTCCGCCACACCCCTATCCCATATCCCTACCACTTCTACTACTCCTTCTTCCCCTGTTATTCCTGTAATCCCCCTTGCCTTAGGTGTTCCGCTCATCCCCGTCATCATGGCTAGATATGCACCATTACAATTACCTGCTAATCCCGGGGCTATGCCTCAGGACTACCAATCGAAAATCACTTATTTCTATGGCACAATCTCTTGCACCGCCCTACAACATACAAAGAAAATGCAGGATTATTTCGAGAGTTATGAGATAGATGATGAGAGCGTAAGAATGAAGATCTTTGTCCAAAGTCTGACCGGTGATGTCAGAACCTGGTTTAGGGCACTTCCACCTAATTCTATACTGAACCCGGAAGCCTTATACCAAACTTTCATTAACAGATGGGAGAAAAAGAAGGACCCCCTGCACATACTATCCGAATATGAGTCTATTAAGAGAGGACCTGGGGAAGCTGTTCTGGATTACTGCGCCAGATTTAACAATGTTTACAATGCGATACCACCAAATTTAAGACCTCCGCCTGACCTTGCTTTATGCAAATTCCCGGATGGCTTTGATGCCGAGATGGCGTATCAATTAAGGGAAAGAGCCCCTCAAAGCCTCGCAGAAATGCAAGACGCCGCAGTAAGCGTGGAAGCAAATCTAATTGCTAAAAGAAACAGAACGAGATCCGAGAGAAAAACCACTTTTAAAGAAGAACCCTCCTCTTTCAAGCAAAAGCTTGATGTGGTCGTTAGTACCATGAATAGGCTGGGAGATAGATTAGACAACGTTGAGAGGAAAAATTCATGGGAAAGTCAACAACCCAATGCCACGAGGAACCCAAACTTCAGAAAGACCCAAAATTCGAACGTAGGTAGGGCCAGTCAGGATCACAACATTAGACCTCATTTTCAAGAAAACTATGCTGAGGCATCTACATCCGCTGATCCCACAGACGGGACCCTGATGAACCTGGTTGATTCAGAAAACGAACAACAATCCTTCCTCATGGAAGAAAACCGACCATACCTTAATATAGAACAATTCCGCACCAAATCGGGCGAGTCCTTTGACTTTAAACAAGGTTATGACACTGCTATATACGAGGTACATAAGCAATACAAACTAAGAACATAGACTGTCGATGTTCTTCCGCCTAGCAAAGCAAAACATAACGAACAACCCAACAAAGCTAAAGGGAAGATCACCAACAACCAACCAGCTGACAGCCGTGTCCCAAATCCTCAACAAGTTATTGTGGAAGATGTAACAGATACACATGGTTCTATGGAGAAGCCCCTGCCTACCCCCCATCCGGAAAAATATCTGAAGAGCATTCCCGAAAATTTTCCCAGAACGGAGATACCACAGACGGTCATACACCGTGATATGGACGCTCCAAAAGAAAATACAGAGAGTACGCCTGAAAAAGAAAAGTTCACCACTGTCAATGTTCGGAACCTAGTAGAAAAACCGTTCAGTCTAGAAACAGAAATTGGAAAACTTAAAATCTCCGTTCCCCTCTCAGAACTGGCTAAGCATGATGTATATAGAAAACAAATTCAAAAATCACTTCAATTGCCGGAAGTTAGGGATGATGTAAACGTTCTAGATGATACCCCTGAACTACTGTTCGGGCCAGAGGTTGACGGAAAAACAACATACAGACCCATTCCACCTTTCTATGTCAGCTTGCACATACACGATAAGATACTGCACAATGCTATGTTTGACTTAGGCGCCTCACATAACCTCATGCCCAAAGCTGTAATGGAAAAGTTGAACCTTGATGTCACATGACCCTATAAAGATCTGTATTCGTTTGATTCAAGTTAGGTCAAATGTCTAGGCCTAATCAAAGACCTTTGTGTATCCCTAGTCCAATTTCCCAACAAGACAATCTTAATGGACGTAGTAGTTGCTGACATCCCCACAAAGTATGGCATGCTGCTATCCAAATCATGGGAAGCAAAATTGCAAGGATCCCTTCAACTCGACCTCTCTTACGCCACTATATCTGTCTTTGGGCAACCAAAGAGACTTTATAGGGAGACATTAATGAAGTATGTGGTAAGCAGTGAGGAGAAACCCAAAAATTTTCCAATATACTCAATCCATTCTGATATGGATTCTTTTATTTTGTTTAATGATAATACAAGCCCTCCAACTCTTGACAAGCCGTTATCCCTGGAGCTAGGAACCAATGCCAATAAGAGATCAGTTGCCAATACGCATGAAATTGTCTCAACAGCTAGGGAAACCAGCACAGGACAGGAAGAAAACCCCGAAACAGAAGTCACCAGCTCATCCGCTCCGCATACCACTCGAATCCCCAATACACACCTTGGACGAGAAGCCACATGGTATTTAGAATTTGATGGTGCAGTTAACAAGTTAGGAGCAGGGGCTGGAGTGTGGATTTACGATACTCACGAGAATCACGCACAAGGGCATGCTTATAGACTCAATTTTAGATGTACAAACAATATGGCGGAGTATGAAGCCCTTCTCTTAGGTCTCAAGCTGCTCAAAAACCTGGGAGCTACCACCATTTCGATCCTAGGTGATTCAGACCTCATCATACAACAGATAAGGGGCAACTTTGTCGCTAATGATAGTAGAATGAGAGCTTACAGAGCCGCTGCCAGCGAACTGCTTAGCGCCTTCAGTGATTTTGAGCTGGCCAAAATTGCACGAGATCATAATATTCATGCCCATAGCCTAGCTACCTTCGCTAGCACATGTAGGCTTCCCTTTGGACCAAGTCACAACTTCACCGCAGAAATAAAAAACAGACCGTCAATTCCTAACAATGTCGAGAATTGGCAGGTATTCCAAGATGATGCCCAGATTAACAATTTTCTGACTTTGGAGGATGAATTCTCTAGCACAAACATTGACATGGATGCTATAGCCGAATCACAACAGTTAGCAGAAGAAGATCGCCTGACCTTAACATCCGCCACGGCTAAACAAATACTAAGCCCAACTATTTTTGACGGTATGAACATAGGGCAACTGAAACAGTTTTGTTCACCTAAGGCAGCCGAAGTAAAATAAGAGTTTATTGACCTAAAAGGAAATGTTCTACCTGTCGGCCTTACTCCATTGGAAGACATGTTTGATGACAACGATGTGGCCAGAAAACCAAAGATGGAACCTTTGAATGCCGCCATAGAAGAATACAACATAGGAACAGCTAAACATCCTAGAATGATTAAACTATCCAAAAATCTGCCTCCTGACCAAAAACCAAAATATGTGGATCTGTTCAAAGAATTTCAAGATGTATTTGCCTGGAGTTATGAGGACTTAAAGTCTTATGAAACTTCAGTAATCTAGCATACCATTCCCCTAAAACCAAATCAGAGACCGTTCAAACAGAAACTCCGAAGAATCAACCCCATGATTCTTCCTTTGATTGAAAAAGAAATAAAAAGAATGTTTGAAGCAAGTATCATTGCACCCATCAAATTCTCTGAATGGGTGTCTAGCCTAGTTCCCACCAGAAAGAAAACAGGAGAGATAAGACTGTGTGTAGATTTGAGAAATCTAAACCAAGTCTCTCTAAAAGACCACTACCTGTTACCCAAAATGGACCATATCTTGCAAAGAGTAGTGGGTTCCTCTAGGATTTCCCTACTGGATGGATTCTCAGGATTTAACCAAATCCTTGTCCACCCAGATGATCAGGACAAAACAACTTTCACCACACCCTGGGGAATGTTCAAATATGTTAAAATGCCTTTTGGGCTGAAAAACGCTGGCGCTACCTTTCAAAGGGCAATGGATATTGGGTTCGCCAAGGAGATACATGATTTCCTTGTGGTTTACTTGGATGACCTGACCCCATTTTCCAAATCCGACCTACAACACCTTAAGCACTTAAGGCAAATTTTCATCACATGGAGGAAATACGGCATTTCCTTGAACCCTAAGAAGTCTCTATTTTCCCTGGAGGAAGGCAGGCTATTAGGGCATATAATATCAAAATATGGGATCAGAATCGACCCAGAAAGAATTCAGGCTATCCTCCAAATCCCTTAC
>APFE031537825.1:0-12853 GCA_000404065.3 Pinus taeda | reverse complement strand
CCTCTTAGCGAGGAATGTGCTCTAGCAATACTTCCCCATAGAGGCATTACATTAATCCACTGCATCGGTCCTCTATGTTGATGATGCTTGTCCTAATGCCCTTCATCCATTGCATTGTTGCTTCCTATACTACTACACATGACTCTGCCACTGTCACTGCTACATCTATACTTCATATCTCTCTCAAAATGTTGCATCATGCTGCCCATAGTAGTGCCACTGCTAACTGTTGCATTGCAACTCAATTATCGAGAAGTAAGCAACTGAAAATTGACCCAAAAATTGACATCCTGGTTAGTATGGATGCCTTGTGATCCTAAAGCTACCTCTGCTACTAATCTGTGTTGACCCTATGTTGCCACTGTACTGCTCCAAACTGCTTTGTGCCTCTCGCATTACTACAACATCCACTGTGTTGCCTCAGATTTTGGCACTCTAGCAATGCCATTGTTTCTCCATCACACCTCGCACTAACCAACACCCGCCATTATGCTACTTTTGTTAAGGGCTCCTATATGCATATGTGATCCAAGAGTTTGGGAACCTCAAAGATCCTGTCAGCATGTATTCCTCTCGACTACAACTCGATGTCACCCCACCTCTTCTCCAGAGTTGCAAGAGCACTCATAGCACAATTTTCATCGTCGGCATCATTGCCTACCTTTGTTGGAGCAACCTTTGAGTCAGAAGCCTCCCCCTTTCCTTTCTTCCTAGGGCAATAAGTGGCATAATGTCCCAGTTCCCCACATTTGAAGCACCTAACCTTGGTTATGTCGTTCTTCTTCCTCTTCTACTGCCCCTGTTGTCTCGTTGATGCGAGAGTTGCATCCTCCTCCTCCTCCTTCTTGACCTGGGTTCCCTTACCGCTAACTCAGACCTTGGTCGACCTCCTGAGCTATTCTTGTCGAAGATTTTCCCACATCTCCTCCCAACTAAGGAGAGTCGCTTTTCCCAAAATACTTTGGACAAATGTCTCCCAGTCCTCGGTGACTACTTTTAGGGTATTCTTGACCATTAACTCAGGATCTAGTGTAGACCCCATGGAAGTCAACTGGTCATGAATCCCTTGCAACCTGAGAGGGAAAGGATCTATCTCCTCTCCTTTTTGCATCTGGTATTGTCTCATTTTATTTTCTAATAGCATCTTTCATTGCACGGAAGAGCCCTGGTACAAGGTGGTCAGGGTCTCCCACATCTCCCTTGATGTGTCCTTCTCAGCAATGTGTGGTACTACATGATCTTTGACCCCATTTAAGATCATGCACTTTTACTTCGCTTGGGCCTCCTCATACTTCTTCATCAAATCAACGTCAACCGGCACAGAAACTACCTTCAAGGCATAGTCCTTGATGGAATCTTTATCTAGGATTTCCAGGATCTTGGCCTTCTAGATGAAAAAATTGGATGCTCCGTCAAATTTGTCTTGGTCCCTCAACCCATTCATTGCCATCTCTACTAAAAAATAGGACTAGTTCTTTTCTCCCTCTCCTATCGTCAATCTAGCAAGACTTGGATCTGGATGCCTTCAGTGCAATAAATCCTCCAAGGAACAAGCTCCCTGATAGACTCCCTCTAACTCCTAATTTCCCTCTCATAAATCCTCCGGCCAACTGTTGAATCACTCCTTTCCAATCCTCCTTTGTTGTTGCAACCCAGATCTAGATTTCTTGGCTAGAAATTTGTCAAGGTAGTGATTCCCTCTACCTTGGCTCTATTGTTGGGCGCAGGATCCCCCAAGGAAATTTTTGGGGCTTAAAGCCTAGTTTTTGGTTAAAAGTTGTAAATCCAATGTAAAGACTCTGCATTTTGTGGGTGTAGAGCGCAAATTTGTAAATGAGTCATAGGGTTGTCTTCCCTCAATTTTGTAATGTAATGTCAGCTTTAGAGATCTACCCATGGTGCGCAGACCATGGGACTGTATAAATAGAGCGAGGCTCTAAGTAGTTGAGAGATAATAGAATTAGAAGGAATAATGATGGAATAGAAGGATAGTGGAAGATCTAAGCATAGACTCGAGTCTTTGGGTCATAGAGTAGGAGAAGGCTCTGCAGCTAAGTGCGCAAAGGCCTAGTAGTTTGTAGCTGAGTGCGCAGAACCCTGCAGTTGAGTGTGCAGGGTGAGTTCAGTCTATAAATGTTGAAGCATTAATAAAGAGAAGTTTTACATCAATTCTGTGTATTTATTCCCTGTTTTCTGTATCGAATATATTGGGTATAAATTGCATTTATGTTGTCTATGGTGTGTGAACATATCTGATTGTGTTGATTAAGTAAATGTGAGATAAGGTATCGGTTTACGCGAAGTTAACTAACAATTGCAAGAAGATAAGTAAGATACATGGTGTAACTTGGGGAAATAGTGTAGATAGCTACCCTAGCAGCGCGAAAGCATCTCAGCCCTTGGTTAGGGTTGCACGAAAGGCGATCCTATCAGATCGCGAAGGTCTCGCAGGTTAGGACAGTCTGCGAAGCGACCTGCATGAAGGTAGGCACAGTTGGATTAAATTGACCCCTCAGACATCTCCAGGGTGTGGAAACTTGGTTCTAGCATCCCCCCATATTGCTTCGGGTGAGACTTCAGTCCTCGCACTGCGGGCTGATGCCGAAGGGGCCAATAGTGTAGGGATTTGTTTAGCTAATTGATAAGATATTGATCCAGGACCTTAAGGACCAATTAGGTGCTAACACGTGGCAAGCTCAAAGGCCAACACATGGCCCTGGAATGGTTATGTAAAATATGTTGGGGTCCGACAGAATCAAACATGTGACCTCCGGCAAGATAGGACAATGCTCTACCACCTCCACTAAACATTGTTTCTTAACAAACCATGGATGCAGTGCATATTTGTTTTGTATTGAATGGAGGTTTTTTTTATAAAACACTTCAATCCGTACTAGTGATCTGACCTTTCCAGATCCAACGGATATCGCGTCATCCGCTCACAACTAGCCCAGACAATCTCAACCATTGATGCATTCTACTCAATCTAACAGTTGTCATGCAATCTAGCGCAGATTCATGCATGGTGGTTAATACTCTGAAAGCACGTGAGAAAAGTGGTTTTCCCATGCTACGTGTCGGTCGCTCGAGTTAATCACGTGAATTTGGAAAATATCGGTTACAGGCTTTTAGGAGCGCAAGATACCGCTCTCCACTTATCAATACCACGACTGAAGGATTAACCACGACCGCCAGATATACGCATGATAAGGTCTTATCCCTCATGTATGCGCCCAACGGTTATGGTAATAGCTACCTCTGACGGTTAGCCTAGCAAAGCCGATAAACTTAAGCGGATATGCTAAGTTTAGCTGAAGATAAGTGCAGTTTGCCAATATTGGTGGAGTATCCCTAGATGATATTATATAAAAGCACTCCAAGAGAAGTTTTCGACAGGAAACGGAGGAGAAACAGAGAAGCAGCGAGAGTGGACAAGAGGCTCGCTAGGCTAATTAGAGCCTTCTAAATCTGATGGGATAGTCCAGAGAAGTTGAGAATGTCATATTCATGGAGAATTTCATCCAGGAAGATTGATGTTAGAGCTCAAGAGCCACCAGAGGTTGGAGGAAGTTGTAGGAGCTACTAGTACTTGTTCTTAACGAACCAACAATCGTTCCTGACCGTAATGGGCTTTCTGAATCCATTTCAGGGATTTGCAGAAGCATTTGGAGACTTCTAAAGGCCAAGATGCTACAGGTAAGTTTCAAGCAGCAAATGATCAGTCTATTGTTGGTGTCTGATATGTGTTGGAGATAGTAGAAGAAGTTTCAGAGATAGTTGAAGAATTATGAAAGAGTTAGTGCCATTTAGAAGCTCAGGGTAGCTCAGAGCACTGATTGAAGGAATCAAGTATAAGGATGCTTAGATCTGTTTGCAGAGTGATGACAACCATGACAGGGATATAGATGGTATTCTAATCCCATTGGTTTAGTTCAGTAACCTTTGGAGTTAAGTGTGGAACTTGTAAAAGAAACTTTACCATAATCCCAAAGAACCAAGTCAAGATGACAAAATCTCAAGGAGACGTAGCCCACGATATTCGGGTGAACTCCTAGATTAAATTTGTTGTTATGTGTGGTTGTTTATTTGTTTCATTATATGACTGCTATATGTGTTTAATACCTGCAGAAACAAATGGACTTAAAGCACTTAAACAGTTAAAAAACAAACAACATACACCCATTTCAAGTATTTAATTCTACAAATGTCATACAGAAGCTAGATCATTTATTTGTTAAATTTTAAGTGGGAGGTTCTTGTAAGCATAACAAGTTTTTAAACCCCCATTTCAGATTAGGTGGTATCAGAGCGGGTTTCTTGATTGACAGAGCAAGGTTGCTTGATTGAAAAATCAATAGGTTGATTGTTTGACTTGAAAGGTGTTTAAACAGTACAAAGAATTTGATTGTTTGATTGTTTGTAAACTGACTATTGTTTTAGTTTGCAAAGGTGAAGGGAAAGCTACTAATAGCTAAGTCTAGGAGAGGACAAGAAGGAAGAAGGGTTGAAGGAATTCTCCTTATCTAAAGGACCTCAAGGCAAAAGGTTGCTTGAATAAGCTTTGTGAATTTGGTTGAAGTTTTTTTGTTCATTTTTATAATGACAACTTCTACAAGTGAGTCTTCAAAATCCTCCTCCTTCACAAGTTGCTTCGATGAAGACATGAAGTGAGACTTGTTCATCATGATGGATATGGTGAAAGAAATGTATGAAGATGAAAGGAAGAGCACCAAACTTTGAGAGCAGTTGAATTCCATGAAGGAAGAGAAGCAGTTGCTTTCTGACAAATTGCAGGAAATGGAGAGCCAACTTCATATTGCAAATATGAACCTAGAAAGGATGCATAAGATGGAGACACAACTCCTTGTTGCCAAAGAAGCCTTAGTCAAGTATCAGCTTGAAGAAGAGGTAAACAATCCTAGTTTGTCCTCAATTTCCTCTAAGAATGTTTATATTGGTTCTTTTGAAAAACATACAAGAGGCATAGGGTCCAAGTTGATGTCAAAAATGGGTTATGAAGGAAAAGGATTGGGAAAACATGCATAGGGCATTTTTGAGCCAATAATGATTGAGAAAATACCTAATTATTTGGGTCTTGGCTATGGACAAACTTATGGTGAACGTTCCAAAGTAACCATGAAGGCAATTGAAACAGTTCCTAGAAGGAGTTTCATTTTAGGTTCTCTACATCAAGTTTGTAAAGATTGTATTCATGGGGAATGCAATAGTTTGAAACATACTTTCCAAGAAGAAGGTGTTCATAAGCATGCACTTGAACAAGAGAGTTGCGAAAGCTCTCAAATCATTGAAGATATTGATGGTGTTCCGAAGGGAGCCACTTCTTCATCCGATTCACCTCCTCATGAAGGCAACAAAGGTGAAAGAGAAAGGTATAAATCTGATTTCAATCATATTTCTTTTTATTATGTAAAGCATGGTAAATTTCCACATAAGCATTGGAAAAAAATTGCATGTTCCTTTTGTGGTTTGGATAACCATAGTGTTTCTAGATGTTGGAAGAAAATGGCCACATACAGGAAACTTTTGAAGAAAAGGAGGCAACAAGCCAAAGGTCCATTAGACAAGGAAAATCATGTTGTAAAGAGGATGCACATGTATTTCACTTATTGCCATAAGCAAGTACATATTTCTGAAAAGCGTTGGAATTTGAATCCAACAATACTTCCATGAAATTTGAAGAAAGTGGAGGAAGAGAATGGAAAGAATGGAAAGGAAGTTTCCATAATTGACGTGTTTCAGGATGTTGATGTCGATGTGCAGTTAAAGGAAGCTCCTTTGATATGGATTGGTAAGAAATGGTTAGAGTTATTATCCAATTAAGGTTGCATGTTTTTTTATTTGATGCATTTATTTGCAAATGGAATGCAAGTTGCAGGGTTTTACCAAAAAGATGAATGGAAAAGTTGAGTATGAGACTCGCTTTAATGCAGCAAAATTATATTCATTTGAACTTTGTAAGTATATGTACATATGACTGTGCTTAAGAGAAATTTTAAGAATAGAATGCATACATGAGAATGGTATGTATGAACACAGGGATGTTAATGATTTCCTTGTATTTGAACATGTATGTGTAATTAACTTGATGGTTGATTGCTTTGTTTAAACATGGATGCAATGTCATGTCGACTTAGAAAAGTGATTTGGTCTCCAAGATTGAAAAGGGAGATAATGATGAAGTGTTTCACAAAAGGTGGAATTCTTTCTACTGAAAAAGAATTGTCAAGTTGTTTTTGTACATGCTTGACTTGAAGAGTCAGTTGTTTGAAAAGGCATGTTTTCTCGGCTTGTCATTTAGTCAATCATTTGTACAAAAGATGTAAGATACACGATGATGATTCACATGATGTGAATTTATGTAGTCAAGTTTTTTTTTCTTGCACTATGTTGTTTTTTACAAGATGTCAGAAGAATATTTGTAGCAGCAAAAGTCGTCATAGAAGAGGCTTGGTAAGAAGTGGTTTGACTTCTTAACCCAGTAAAATATACTTTCATTGGTACATATGCAAATTTCAGTTGAGTATACATGAATTTATGATGTAATATCACTTTTGTTTGAGCCACCTTGGATCGATGATCAAGCAAGTGATGTTCAGCTACCTTCTGTAAACTTCTCAACATAAATTCTGAATGAGTTTAAAGAAGACAGTTCTTAACAGGAGGACAAGCACATCCAGGAAGGGAAGTGTTGACTACCTTTGAGTTTTGGTTCAAAGGCACCAGCGATGCAAGGCAAGTGTATGGAGGTTAAAAGAAGAAGGTGTTGTTACTCTCATCTACTATACAAATCAGTAAATCAATCTTTTGGGGTCCAAAAGATTCCTAATGGGGAGGAGTGATCATATATTGATCCAGGACATTAAGGACCAATCAGGTGCCAACACGTGGCAATCTCGGAGGCCACCATGTGGCCCTCAAATGGTTATGTAAAATATGTTGGGGTCTGACAGAATTAAACTCGTGACCTCCGGCAAGACAGGACAACATTCTACCACCTCCGCTAAATGTTGTTTCTTAACAAACCATGGATGTAGTACATATTTGTTTTGTATCGGATGGAGGTTTGTTTTATAAATCACTTCAATCTATGCCATTGATCTGACCTTTCCAGATCCAATGGATATCGCATCATCCGCTCACAACTAGCCCGGACGATCTCAACCGTTGATGTATTCTGCTCAATCTAACGGTTGTCGCGTAGATTCATGCACGATGGTTAATAATCCAAAAGCACGTGAGAAAAGTGGTTTTCCCATGCTATGTGTCAGCCACTCAGGTTAATCATGTGAATTTGGAAAATACCAATTACATCCTTTTAGGTGCGCAAGATACCGCTCTCCACTTATCAATACCGTGGTTGAAGGATTAACCATGACTACCAGATATACACGCGATAAGGTCTTATCCCTCATGTACGCACCCAACGATTATGGTAACAGTTACCTCTGACAGTAAACCTGGTAGAGTAGATAAACTTATGCGGATATGCTAAGTTTAGCTGAAGATAAGTGCAATTCGCCAATATTGGTGGAGTATCCCTAGAGGATATTGCATAAAAGCACTCCAAGGGCAATTTTCGATAGGAAACAGAGGAGAAGCAGAGAAGCAGCGAGAGTGGAACAAGAGGCTCGCTAGGCTAATTATAGCCTTCTAAAGCCAATGGGATAGTCCATAGAAGTTGGGGAAGTCATCCTCATGGAGAATTTCATCCAGTAAGATTGATGTTGGAGCTCAGGAGCCACCAGAGGTTGGAGGAAGTTGTAGGAGCTACTAGTACTTGTTCTCAGTGAACCAACAGTTGTTGCTGACTATAATGAGCATTCTAAATCAATTGCAAGGATTTGCAAAATAATTTGGAGACCTTTTAAGGCCGAGATGCTACAGGGAAGTTTCAAGTAGCAAATGATCAAATGATCAGTCTATTTTTGGTGTCCGATATGTGATAGAGGTAGTAGAAGAAGTTTCAGAGACAGTTGAATAATTTTGAAGGAGTTAGTGCCATCTAGAAGCTCAGGGTAGCTCAGAGCACTGATTGAAGGAATCAAGTCTAAGGAAGCTTAGATCTATTTGCAGATTGATGATAGCCATGACAGGAATATAGATGGTATTCTAAGCCCATTGGTTCAGTTTAGTAACCTTTGGAGTTAAGTGTGGAACTTGTAAAAGAAACTTTACCATAATCCCAAAGAGCCAAGTCGCGATGAGGAAAGCTCAAGGAGACGTAGCCCACGATATTCGAGTGAAATCCTAGATTAAATTTGTTGTTATGTGTGGTTGTTTATTTGCTGCATTATATGACTACTATATGTGTTTAATATCAACATAAACAAATGGACTTAAAGCACTTAAACAGTTAAAAAATGAACAACATACACCCGTTTCAAGTATTTAATTCTGCAAATGTCATACATAAGCTATATCATTTATTTGTTAAGTTTTGAGTGGTAGGTTCTTGTAAGCATAAAAAGATGTTAAACCCCCATTTCAGATCACTAATTAACTCTGAACCTGGGTCAGGACCCCTCAAGCCAAAAAATGGTTCTGTTGCCGGGACCGGAATCTGCATAGAGATGTCTAATGTCGTATCATTGGAATCCAAATAAGAATGAAATTGAAGGTTGGTTGGACAAGAGGATTTATGAGTTCGTGGCGTAGGGGAACAAGAACCTGTGACTGACAAAAGAAGAGTGGTTAGACTGCTACTTGTACACAGAGATCCACAAAATCTTCTTCACATATTTTCCTACTGAGTTGTACGAGTGGATCGTGAAGCTAGCAGACAGCCAAGGAAGGTGGAAACTCGACAATCTTATTGTGTGGACCTAGAGTTAGTTCAAAGATTGGAAGCATCGAAGGATAAGATCGCATGCACCATTGATCATTGGCTCAATTGGATTATAGGAGGATTCATTACTAAGATCGCAGTTGACACCTCAGTTAGTTACAGCGAGGCAGAGCGACACTTTATCAAGGGACCATGAGGTAAGTACGTAAAGTATATGA
Organism: Pinus taeda; assembly: GCA_000404065.3. Taxonomy (NCBI): domain Eukaryota; kingdom Viridiplantae; phylum Streptophyta; class Pinopsida; order Pinales; family Pinaceae; genus Pinus; species Pinus taeda. The sequence goes on along the minus strand of APFE031537825.1, from coordinate 3,829 downwards.
ATACTTGGATTAAAATGCTATTGTGTGAAAAGAGGTTTATGCAATTACCTTGATGTTCGGGGCTACGTGAAGTGGAAAAACTTACAGGAACGAAGGAAATAAGGGACCAGAAACTAGCCGCTTGATTTCACCTCCGCAAGGGGACGAGGAAGAACTCACGAAGTGCGATCCATATGATAAGGCAAATAATTCCAAGAATACCACCTCCACCCACACCACCACCAGCTTCACCACCTTCACCTCCATCTTCACCCATACCACCTCCGCCACCACCGCAAGTCAATATGGAAAGCACGATAAAGTTGCTTGTGTTCAAGGGATTGGGAAATGAGGATCCAGACCAAATTTGGTTCATGGTAAGAGCCGTATGGGAAGCGCATGGAGTTACAGATGACAATATAAATAAAGCGGCATTGGTTAACGCCATGCAAGACCACGCGCTGACCTGGTATATTAAGCACCCCAATGATAATCCAAATGTGGGAATCGCGGATATCCAAGTAGCGCTAAACAGAGAATTTAGCAGGGTGAAGTCTGAAGTACATTCGGTCATTGGATTCAAATAAATCATGATGCTACCGGGTGAGACTCCTTAAAAGTTGGATCAGAGGTTGAAGTGTACAATTCACGAAGATAATATGAATTTGATGGATGGACAACATCGTGAATGGTTTGTAGCATCGTTAACGCCACATTTAAGGAGTGCATTGTCACAGCAGAAGTTAACGCTCAGGCAGAGGCCTTAGAAATCGCGATGAGGCTTCATGAGACCCCAATGCAAGATCCTAACTTGGGATTTTAGCAGATCCACGTGCAGTTGAAAAACTTATGCTTGGAGATGCAAAGTCTGAAACATGATAGAACAGCTCGACCAAAATTGTACGAAGAGTTGTGGTGCGTAAAATGCAAGGGTCGGGGTCATGATAAGGACCACTACCTGTGTTCGCAAATTAAATCGTGGGAGGAGGATCGATGCCATTAAGGCCAGAAGCACAAGCAGGACCTAGCGCGGCACCTTCCTTGTGGTGCGCGATTTGCCAAATAGGTGGAAAACACGCTACGGACAACTGTCATTTGTTACAAAAGTATACACAAAATTTGTAGCAATTGTTCTGTAATTTTTGTAGGTCAGTGGGACACGACGAGTACACTTGTAGGAGCTATGAGTTGATGATGGATAGAACTCCCACCTACAGAGATTAGACCAAATCACGGCCCCTAGACCAAAATGCAGGAATGGCGCGAACCAGATTTCAAGGGCGCAGACGATGCCGAGGCGGAGGAGGACCCAGAAGAGGTCACATTCAGTTGATATGCTACAATTGCGGAGGGCTAGGACATTATGCCCACGATTGTATGAATCCAACGCAATCATCGTGTTTATATTGCACCTTGTTTGGTCATGAGATGGAAGATTTTCCTACGCTGATAGCTAGGATACGTGACAAAGGAGCTCTACCACCTCCCCTGGCTCAAAACCTATAGATGATAAGCTCTGAGCTGCATGAGGAAGATCCAAATTTTAACATTGTGCTCCGAAGTGGAATCATGATGGGAGATGAAAAAGGCAAACAGCCCGAAGATAGTACATGGGTTCGCGAAGCTCCGACGAAAGAAGCAGAGTTTGATTTGGAGCGCGCTCGGGAAAACTTCATGGAAGCTAAGAAGAGCTTCGTTGATAGAACCACGCGTAGTCTAAAAGATTGGAAAGCACAAGACAAGGATGGGAAGAGAAATGAGGTTAACCACGCAGATTGGAGAATATGAGATGGACCAAGTAATTCTATATTTAGGATCGGACACAAATGTTCTTCCGAAGCAAACATGGGAGCACATTGGGAGGCCTACGATGCAATGGTCTCCTATTCAGATGTGAATGGAGAACCAGTAGAGAATAATACCCATGGGGTGATTGTAGGGAATCACTATGGATATTAAGGTAGAAAGCATGCTAGCAGACTTTGAAGTGATAGAGATTGTTGATGACATCAATCCCTACCCTGCGCTCTCAGGAATTGATTGGGCCATTGACATGAACAGGGTGATTAATCTTAAGAAGCGCAAGATGATTTTTGAAAAGAAGTCACTACGCATAGTTATACCTCTAGACCCTGTTGAAGGATCACGCTATACAAAGCCATTACGCGACTATGAAAGAGATGATGATTTGGACTGCATCTATAAGATAACAGTACGAAACCAGGACTAAGTGAATCCCACTGTGGATGGGCAGCTTGCATGGAAGCACGAGAGCTCCTGTACTTCGGATTCAGATGAGGAAATAGAGCGATGGCAGAATCGGTTAGATGAGGTGCTACACTGAATTGTAATATGATGACAAGGTCATTGCACTGTGTATCAACAGAATTAAGGGACCTACCCACTTATGGTGGCCTAAGTGAGGTAGGTACCTTCTTGAATAAATTCGAAAGGGAGCTGCCAGAAAAACAACGCTTCCAAGCTTTGAATTGGGTACTACGCGTTACGCACGCAAGGTAGTGGGGTATGCACAAAGGGAGCTTTAAGGATTGGTGCGAATGTAGGAGAATGATGCACATGCATTTTTGGAAGCCTAAGATGTGACTAACAAACAAGTATGATGGACGAGATGATCTGCACTCACATATAGCCAGGTGGATACAAGCATATGGAAAACAACCTACACGGATGTGCATGAACTCCGCACTGAGAGGTATGGTTAATAAGCGTGTGTTGGGGGGGATAGATTTTTAGCTGGCTCTTAAGGTTGGACAAGCAGTATGTGGGAAGAAAAATCGCGCAGAAGGTTATCCACGCGAAATCATTTGACAAGGTGTGCAACGCGCTGAACAAGGTATGCAACACGTAGGGAAGTGGTTGGGACCCGCGCGTACCCGGACAGACGCATTTTTAGTTGGTCAATGGAGTAGAAGGTGTAATGCCTATGGAGTCTATCATGTCTAGTCTACGCATAGTGGCGTTCATAGGGTTAATGGACAGTGGAGACCTGGAAGAAAGGCTTGAGCCATTGGAAGAGCTTGAAGACAAATGGCTGGGACTCGATGAAGAGATCCAACAGGGTGATCTTAGGCTCCAAGAACTCATGAATGAAAGAGTTCAGTTGAGGGAGAAAAGCACCATGGCAGAAGCGGAAGTCAAGAACCTTGAAGAAGGAATAAAGAAGGACTTTCTTGATAGAAAGACCGTAGTAATAGAGCAGGATGAGCTCAATTACATTGACAGACTTGGGAACCACAGCCAAGAGTTTCTCAATTTGTTGCATGGGATGGGACTGTTTGGTCAATTTAGTATTCCTAAATTGATATCATTAATTGTCAACCCGGGGCTCGTAAGCTGATGAAGTGAAGGTGTACTATATGTACTTAAGCAACCTCTTAAAGCTTTTTGTCGTTTGGGGGTGTTGTTTGTGATTATTTTATCTTCCTAAGATGAAGTGATGTATTTATAAACAAATGAGTGATGGTGTGTGTAGAGTGAATTCTAAATGAGTGAGGGTGTGTGATTAGTGATTCTTAACTAATTGCTGAGAAAGGAATACTTTGAAGGAAATGAATTAAAATAACTGAAAGCAAAGAACCACTCTCTAATGGCATTAGACACCATTCATGCTGCTGCAAAAATAAGAAAATCACTTAAAAGACCAATGATAAAGTTTATCTCTTCCTAACTCTCTGCCTCTAACACATAGTACTGTGTAAGACACGATTAAGAAGTAGCTAAAAGTAAGTCTAATAACTGATAAAAATGAGAAAATCTACTTTAAAGACTAGTGGTATTAATTTGCTCTTTCTAACTCTCTGCCTATATCACATAGTACTGTGTAAAGCAC
>APFE031537812.1:0-11179 GCA_000404065.3 Pinus taeda | reverse complement strand
CCTTAATGCTCAAGTACTAAAAATAAGCATTACAAACATTACACTTTCAAATGCTTGATTGTTTGGCTCTTGTCCATTCTCTACATAACTTTAATAATCCATTGAACAATCAATTATAATGATTACTATCTTATTTTCTCTCTAACGCTAATTGTTTAGTTTCATCTACCTCAATTCCCTCTTCTCTAAGTGTTCACTCAATTTTCTATATGTTGCAACTCTTTAACTTTAGTTTTTTATTTAGTTCATGGTTTTTTTGTCATGGGTCTACGACATATTCGTGTTCATGGTTACACTTATGTTGTGTACTCGTTGTCTTTTTATCTCACAAACTCCACTTTGTTCTCCATGTTGTTTACATGCTTCCTCTTTAAATACTATGTGCTTTCTTGTCTATACTAAGATTTTGCATTGCATTTTATCACATTAGTCATGTTTCTCTCATTCTACATCGGACACTATGTTGTGAAGAAGGATCTTAAGAAGCACAATGAGAATGACATGTTGTTGATCTCCTCATTAGTAAAAATGATAATAAAAGGTGTATATTAGAAAGGTATTGGCATGTTCAAACACACGACTGGTAAAGAGATTTGTTTAGAGAATATGAACCTAACTTGGGAGATGAAAAAACTTTGGAAATTCAAAAGGAAGGAGATGGGAAGTTGGAGATGTAATTGAAGTGTAATTTGTTCCTAGTTTGTAGAGGAGTTTACTTCTAATTAATCAAAATACAAAGAAAATTTTGAAGGTAGAATTCAATTATAAGAATTGCCTCCTCAAAGACTAGAAGAAGAAATATAAATAATAACATAAGGTTAAGAACATGAAGACATGTTTTGGTTTGATGCTAAGATTGGTGGCGAATGTGGAATGTAATACCATATATAACCACTAGATAGGTTTTGTGTATGTTAATGCTTCAAGTGCGCAAGAATAAGCCAAGCCCAAATGGGATAGGTATCATAAGCATATGGTAAATGAGAGAACTACTCTATCGTTAGTTTTTATTTAGAATACAATAAAATAATAATAATAAGGTGCACTTGGGGCTATAACTAACTTTAAACATAATGGGTGCAATGAACCAATGAGTGGAAAAATAGGGTGGGTCCTAATATTTTATTGCTTCTACCTAAGTGTCATTATTCCAAGATTTCTTATCCTTTTGTTTTATATGTTTGATGTTTTGTTTTCCCACTAGGTCTCCACCTTGGAAACTATATATGGAAGTTGCACCAATAACTTAGTTCTAACCACTTCTTTGCCAATCCAAACTTTGCTTCTGTCAATGGCAAGCTCAACAAATTGGACTCAATCCTAGGCTAAATTTCCCAACTTATGAAAATGTACAATCAATTCAAGCAACATCAATCTCAACTATAAGGAGTTGAATCATCCAATCCCATGGGGCCTAACTCTCACCCATTTTTTCATAATCCAAGACTACCTAAAGTTGATATAAATAAATTTGATGGGTTTGAACCCACAGGTTGGGTCACACATATAGAACATTATTCTTCCTTGCATGTAATCGTTGATGACTTAATGAAGCTTTATGTGCTTTTGTAACAACCCCCCTCCTAATCCTTACCATAACACTGATTAAAGGAGGTGGTTACCATGTTGACGCAAGATCCAAGGTGTTGTTATGAAAAGAGGGTCTAAAAATCTTGATCTTTCCAACTTATTCAAAAACTTAGTTTGACATCACCATTGTGTCCGTCTCGTCAAGACGATTCCAATGATATAAAAACTTACCTCAATTCGACCTTCAGATCATGAGATGTGACCATTGAAGTTCTGGTAAATCAAAGAGTACCACCTCGTAAGCTTGGCCACATGGTAGCCACGTGGCTATACCCCTTAGCTATCCCCCCAGGGCCACTTGGAAATTGCTTATTGGTTGTCTACCCATTCATGGGTTTGGTTTCCACAATCCTGTGTTATGTGCCAACATGCAATTATATGTGTGTATTTGTGTATGTGTGTGTGTGTCCAGAACAACAATACCGCCCAAATTGGCAAGTCATCAACTACTGCCAACCTTCCCATTACCTGGCCCTTCCTTCTTTACACACTTGTGAATGCTCTCGGGTTGATCTTCCAAGCTGACTTGTGAAGTGGGTCTGCCCTTGCACCACTAAAAGAACTTTCAGGCTCACATGTACACCACCATGGCCAAGATTACATCATCCCACCCTTTTCACTTATCTGCTTCGCTTTATGCTCTTGGGAATAATATATGGGATTATGTGTAGTATGGGTCCACACCTATCTGTAAGGCATCGCTCATGGTTGGTCCACCACCTTACTCTTGCCACAACTTCCTTTGTTGAGTCATCCTGACATTACTCTCTCTAGCTCCTTTGAACACTTCTTATTTAAGCTCCGGGATGGAAGTCCCGAGACACATCACCCAAGGTCCTCCCACCCAATGCTTCATCATGTACCCGATGAAATCGAACTTCTCTGTGGTGACGATTTTCCATGTTTGTCTGGTCCTTGTCAAGCCATTCATTCCTTCTTCACCATCTTTGTGAGCTTTTGGGATTAGACCCTTCAAGACATGTCATTCCTCCACTAGTGTAGTTACGATAAGGAGTAATCAAAATACCCACTCCGTTGCTTCCATGTCAAGGCTCTGTTATGCCATTTAGATAAGTCCAAACAATTCAAGACTATAAGATTGAGCCTTATTCCTATTGCAAGAAAGCCATTCGTTAATAGGCTTCATCCATGGCTTAGTTAAGGTGGTTCTCATAAGGGATTTCTCCCATTATACACTGTGTGCCATTCATGAATGGAGTCAACCATGGTTTGGTTGAAATAGTTTTGTTAGCGCATAAATTTGCACCAGAGTCCAACCAATATGCCCATTAAGGTTTACTAAGGCACCCACTGGTACTATCCCTCTTCAGCTTACAACAGGGTTCACCTTCCCAATTTAGCAGCGTCTACGATGAAGAGCGTTGATTAAGGACTTTTCCATTCAGGCCAGAGGCTCATCAACTTCATCTCTCAAGGATCTATCATCCCTTGGGCATTCATTATTTTACTAGGATCAAAAAAATCTCAACTTAGAGATCCACAAGTCTCCTTTAATGACCGAACAAGCATAGTGGGTGCATACGAGCAACCATAAGAAATATGGTGCCTAAAGGGTCACAAGGAGAACAACACTTCTCATGGAAACATGAATTCCTTCTTCCAAGTCCAAATACAAGCATGAATCTTATGCATAAGCACATCATAGATAATATCACAAGCCTACAAGCATTCCCTTTTTAGGGACAGGGAATTCCACACATCATTGCACAGATAGGCGCCAATTATCCCTTGTATCAAACTTGGTGACTCTTGAAAAGCCTCCACTGCTCACATCATACAACACCATGTTATCTAGTGCATACTACAACCACACATGTGGTTTTATGTGTGTGTGTGTGTTTGTTTATGCAAGTATTCTATGCATAAAGGACAATGATATAGCCATTAATGAGGGGATTTCCAGGAAATTTATTGAAAAATAACCAATATATAAACACCCATTAGCAAGGTACCAATCAAGCAATGCACCATGGCCACAACCAGCCATTCAAACAAGGATTTGCTACACCATCCCCACACTGAGACCACATACAAAATATGGCACTCAACCTTGGTAGACTTGACATCGCCATGAGCATATCGTGGGTGCAACATTATGTGAGTTACAGGGCATAAACCAAGTCATTCCATCTCTTATGGTAGAGCCATCCACAACAAAGAATTGTAATGTTTATTTGGGTTTTATCTTTCTTAATATGGAACTGCAGACAAAAACCAAACTACCACTCAACAACTTAAGTACTATTATAAAAGGTTGAAATCAACAAAACCCCTAGCTTTGTAATGAAAAAGGATTCACATACAAAGTATTATTGGATTTGTCACCATGCCATTACACACTATTCCAATACCTTAAATTAGAGAAATTTTGAGGTCTAAAATGGGCCTCCTAAGGAATATTATAAAATAATAGTGGAATAAAATAAGATTAGATTACCTCATCAAGTTTTGAAGGGAAAAAGGAAAAAACTACTTTTGCAACTCGTATTTTCAACTTATCTCCCTACGTTTTTACTCAAATTTTGATCAGGAGCACTCGTTGGATACAGAATTTAATTTTGCATCCAAAGAGTATCCATGTTGCATATTTTGGATGGACTGTACTACACGAAAAATGTGAAATACATGAAAAAACGTGATTGTAATCAAGTTTTTCATGTCTTTCACATTTTTCGTGTAGTAGGGTCCATCAAAGTATGTAACACGGGTACTTCTTGGAAGAAAAAGTAAATTTTGCATCCAACAAGTGCTCCTGCTGAAACTTTGAGTAAAATTGTAGGGAGATAAGTTGAAAATACTAGTTGAAAAAGTAGTTTTTCTTTTATTTTATTTTAATTTCTTTACCTTTTTACTCCAAAAATGGTGATCATCCCCCATGGTTGACATCATCATATTGAATCCTATTGGTTCTTATCAAGTTGATTTTTGTTGTGCATTTTTGTTGTGAGGCCCATTTCTAGCCTCGAAATTTCACTAATGTGGATTAGTGGCAACAACATGTTAATCAATCATGTAAATAGTAAGAACATAAGCCATGTCCCAAAACATGAATGTACACCATTTCAATCTAGTGCGCAAACATATATTCACTTTTATTAAAAATACATAAAGGGCACTTATCTTAGGAACTTTTGGAAAACTAAGTCTGGGACCATGACTCTCCACCCAACCTTAGATAGTTCCAGCTAGTTCTCACTTGTAGTTATCACCCTCGAGCCAGATTCTAGAGACTGGGAGGTTCACTACTCAAGGGATTAAAAACAACCTTCAATTGCTCCAATTACTCCATAGATCTATCCACATCCACCCTCCAACTAAGTCACAAGCAACAAAGCGCATGGAATCTGGAGACTTGTAGTCTCCACCCAACTTAGAGACTCCAAAACACAATTAAATTAAACATACAATTAGGAAGCCATCCAAAAATCGCCCTAGAATAATTCCTTCACCCCAACCCTTTGGTATTTGTTGATAATTACCATATCCACAAAAAATTTCTTCCCCACTTGGAAGTGGTTCCTTCCTGACTACCTTCCAATCGAAAGTTGTCTCTTCCCTTGTTATTGTTGTTCTCTCTTTTTATCTTCTCATAGTGGTGCTGAACTCTACCATCCTCTCCTCTGTGTCACCTCTTCCTTTCTGGTTTGAATCATCCCCTATGTGTTGACCTCCTCATTCCTCTCCCCTGCTACTTGCACATCCCATACTCAATAAATGTTCATCTTGTTTGCTTGCCCCACCTCCCAAGGAAAGTATGATTCTAGTACTTCTAATTCAGTCCCATAAATTAGAGGAACACCAGGTCATTAAAGCACAAAAATCAACTTTCAATAGCTATCACATATTACAATTTTTCCTATAGCAAGTAAACTATGCATCCCAAGTAGTTACCCTCCTAAGCCTCTAGAAGCTTTGTCCCTTAACTCAGCCCATATTTATTTTATAAAAGCATTTACATTGCATGCATGAGGTTAAGAAATTGGGTTGTTACAAACCCCTCCCCTGGGGGAACAATGTCATCGGTTTTCAATGACACATATACAAAAAAACACACTTGGAAACAAGCATATTGGTTCAAGGAGATTTTTAGACCCAACTCTTTACAATATTTACAATGTTTCATGCATTTTCTTCAACCAACAAAAAAATATATGATAAACGTCAAGTTAGAATTTAACCATCTTTCATTGGTCCTATTTGTAGTAGTTGGATGCTTTAGACATGTCCAGACCAACTTGGATCATTATTTTCTAGTGCTGCTATGTTGAGACCTTTGTTCCCTTCAGCGAACAATTTTCGCTTATTGTTTTTGGGCACACCCCTAATGTGCTTCTGATCCCAAACAACAATGTTCATGACTAAGAAACCCAATTTTGTTGTTTGGCCTTCCCTTCTCTGCTTTGCAATCCCTCAGGCATTCTGGTTACTCCCTCTCCATGCAGTCACTCACCTTCCAAGTTCAAGCATCCCCTTCTTTACTTGTCAATCCCTTAGGCAATCCATCCCTCAACAAGGCTTCCTCACATCGAAAAGAGTTCAAATCCAAGGCATATCCCTACCTCCAAAACTACTATACAGGTGATAGCATGCTTCATGGTGAACAATGGGCACCATTGAGCACTAGTGTCACACAATGGCTCTATTCTTCAAATCTTTGACTTTAGCATATTGTTTCCAGTCCACGGTGTGATCAATTTCATTCATTTGAATGAGAAATCCCATATCCTTTTTTACACCATAGGCACATAGATTTCATGGGACTCGTCATGAGGAAAGTGTAATAATTTTAAGTCATACCTTATTTGCAGTTTGTTCATGAGGTGAACTTGGAATTCTAATTTAATTCCTATCACAAAAAAACAAGGTTAACTCATAATCCAAACCATCATAAATTAGAATATTGAATTTAGATTCATAATTTAAAAGTTCAAAAATAAATGAAATGTTGATACTTATCTTAATTTTATCTTTATTGCTTGATTTTCACACACTAGATCAGTTTCCCATCCTTGATAGCATCCAATAGCATTTTTCTTTTCCTGTACACACATTGGATCAGTTGCCAACCCAACAAGCACCCAATGCCTTCTCTTGTCTTTGACTACATACACACAATGGATCAGTTTCCAACCTGACAAACACCCAATGGCTTCTCTTGTCTTTGTCCATGTCACACACTATATTAGTTTCCAATCCCAATAAGCACCTAGTGCCTTCTCTTCTCTTTGACCATGTACACCCACTGGATGAATTTCTAGCTCAGCAAGCACCTAGTGCCATCTCTTCTCTTCTCTTTGATTTAAAATTTACTAAGTGATTCATTGGCCCCAAGGGGAGAACTTAGTGACAAATAGGTATAATTATCCCAAATGCCACCCTGTGAATATGGGAACTACCCAACCAAGTAGTTACTACCAACCATGTAATCTTCTACCAATAGGAAAATAGGTGCATTCCACACTTTTGCAGGCCTAGGAAACCCCCATTCTGGGTGGTCTACCCATCCTAAATAAACATAGGCCCAAATAGCCCCATACCTTCCTATTCTATCACATTACACAAGGGCCTATACATTCCCATACCTTTTTGTCCTAAAACATCACATAATACATGCACGTATGCACAATGTATCACACAACACATACACATACACACATGATACAACACAATGAATACACATGTACAACACAACGCATACACAACACACATAACATAGTACAATATGTATACAACAATGTTTCCAAACCCGGAGACCACATTGTCTCTATCCATAGACACCAAACCACAGTGCCTCTAGTGTCTTTCCCATGCTTAGCTGAGGGCATCCACGATTTAAATCCAAGATCTGAGGTTTATTCAAGCTTGCCCTTGCATGCAATAGATCACAATGATTTCGTCCTGCTAATATATCCTTCATCATTCCTTGTCCATAACATAACATGAGCATAATTTTTGAACCATATTCACCTATTATTAAAATCATGGATCAGCCAAGGCTAGTTTTTCCCACTTGGTTCTTCATAGATCCAAGAACCTTTTTATGCCATTCACATCCGCATTCAATAAATTAAAACAATCATTCTTCCACAATAATGGCCCACACACACACACATATGTATATATAAGTTCATCAGTATGATCATGTATATGAGACACAATTACATATGTAACCGGAGTTAAGGTTAGGAGAGTTCACTTTGTGTTATTCTCATGGCTACCGTGATACTTTCCATTATCTCCCATGGACTACAAACCACTTGACCATCTTACTGTTATCCACTTAATCCTAGACATAGCATATGCATTGATATTCATCTAAGAAAGTCTGAGTTGAGATAACTCTCTCCATTTAAACAGGACATGTCTTAGCTAAAGGAATTATTTCACTAGAATTCCTCTCATTCCCTTCTTTTCCATGTTGTTGTTTTCTATTACACTTTCGCACAAGCAATGTTCCAACCTCTCATATTTTCTTTCTTGCGCTTTAATTATGTGTAGATCCCTTCTTCCTTTGCATTCTCAATTGATCCTCCTTGGCTTTCTTACCTGAGGTCCATGGCTTTACTGCCACACTCAACAAGCTTTCTCAACCCCAAACATGACATTCAAAAGGGCAATCAACAAAGGGGAAATCAACAAAAAAAAAAGAATTTCAATAGAATGGCATGGCCATGCATAAATATAAAACCAAATTATACCCAATCATGAACATGATAAATTACAACCACAACACATACGCATTAAAATAAAATTGTCCCCCAAAATCAATATTAATCCCCATAAGTCCAACATTCACGACACTTCGAGCCATTATACAATGTGCATATATTTATATGCACATATGCATAATCATACGAAAATTAGTTCAAGACTTGTTTACAAGTCTCACATCAAGCTTGAAGTCTTACATTCCCTAAAAGTTCACATGGGATCTTTTCAACACACACACACACACACACATACATATATATTTGAAGGAGCTTAAGGGAATGCCCCCTCCTCCTTCTTAGCATCTTGCATCATTGATGTGTGTTCCTATGGCTCATAGGGGATAATTTCCTTCTTCTTCTTCTGCCTGTGGGGAGAATCCTTTTTTAGATGCTCTTCTCTACAACACTAACAAGAAAATATCCTCTTCTCCTTTTTAGACTCACGAGGCCTCTTCCTGCCACTTCCATTTTTCCTTTTTGGGGCTTCAACTTAATATGTTTCTTGCAAATGTTTTCTCATTTGAGCATGCCACTCGACCAAATATTACTATTTCCGTGTGAGCTTTCTAAGTTCTTCCCTGCAGACCTTCAACTCATCTTCCAAGTCCTTGATCTCAACCTCCAAATTTCTAAAGTTTCTCCTCCTTTGGAGGGATGTCCCACTTTCTTTTTCTCGATACATTTGGTCCATATCCTACTACACCTTTCCACAATAGGTGTTACCTTTCGCTTCCACTAAGTATTGCTATGTGTTGCCACATGCCCTCGGATGTTAGTGCATTAATTGATATAAACAAATATACCAATTTCCTTGCTCTTTTGTGTCAAGCACACTTCCCTGCAACACACATGTATTAGTTACATATTAGCCACATGTCACAAAATCCATAACACAAATATTTCAACATATTTTTTATTCAAAAACCAGAATTTCTACATGCACATATCAACTCATTTATGACCATGATTTCACAATATTTCAGTTTATTTTCTAAGTCCAGCCATAATTGGAAATGGACTACCATGCCAGAATCAACATCATTAGTTTCATTCATTCTTTGTACTGAGACTAAAGCAACAATTTAAATTCAACCCTTATACTTAATGAATTAATTAGAAACGCTTTAACACATCAGCATCATTTCATGCTTATGTCTTCACTGTATTAAATTTCAAACTTTTACTTGAAATTATTGCCATTGATCCTTACCGAGATCCCTATTATTACCAACTGAAATCAATCCTTTGCATGGGGAATGAGTGTTAGCCTTCATGGGATTCATTTAATCTCTTTACTGAGACTATCACCACTAATCAAAAGGTCAACTTTACCACAAGCAACCTAAGTGGAATGCACATTCAACCTCTTCATATGTCATGCCCATTCCATGAACACACAAGGTGTTTATCATAGAGATAAGCATTCGTAAAGGAAATCACAATCATCATAAAGAAAAGGTCAACCACTATCGAGGTACTTTTCCATATAATGATTAGGTAATGGGACTCCCCCATCCCAGTTAATATATTCATATACATATCACTTTAAAACTCATAACTTTTCCCATTTGTTCAGTATATCATAAATATATAGGTAGTTTCACAGTCAATGACTATATCTATATCTATATCTATCTATCTATCTATCTATCTATCTATCTATATATATCCAGTCATGGTGCCACACTTGACACCTACATGCACAAGCAAACATTCATCAAGGAGCACAAACATTTATAGGGTGGAACATAACATTAACATATAGGAAAGAATTAGCCTCTACTAAGGTTCTTAGCCTCCTACAACATACATTCCATGGGATTTCCACATCCCAACCAACATGTAATACATATTCCTATCATTCATTGAACCAAGCGGTGTTGTACAAAATACAAATCACACAAATATTCTTCTCTAAGTCCCTCAAACCTCATGAACATAAGTGTCCCAAGCATATAATATTGCATCACCCAACTGATGGTGATGGTATGCTACAAGTAAATCACTACCTCACATGAAGTTTTGCAAAATTAAAGAGAGGACAGCTTCCAAGGCCACAACCACCGACTATCTAGCCTTCAAGATGCCAAATAGAAAGAGCATGTCATTTCCAAGGCATTTATCACAACAACACACCGAACATCATTATAATTAGTGTGCCATACATATCAAATGCTAGAAGTAAGATACCATCATGCTCGCATTCAATTACTAAAATTATAATTGAGATCCTCCCTAGATCCATGGATTCATGCATATTTATTATGCAAGCAGTACATCAATTGTAGACCGACTCTTAACACCTAAAAATTTATTTAGTTAATTTTCTAAATCATTATGAGGCCCCTTACTCGGTTAACATGGTAAACTGAGTACCGACTTATTAGCGCATGATAGAGCCCATCAAGTCCAAGTGTTGAACTTGGATGCTCTAATATCACTATGTAATAGCCCCCCTCGTAATCCTTACCATATCACCGATTAAGAGGAGGAAATTATTATGTTGACCCAAGATCCAAGGTGCTATTATGGAAATTGGGTCTAATTTTTTTGGATATTTTCAACTTATTCAAAACCATAGTTTGACATCACCATTGTGTTCATCTAGTCAAGATGGTTCTGGTGATATAAAACCTTGCCTCAATCCGACCTTTAGATCATGAGATGTGACCATTGAAGTTTTGGCGAATCAGAGAGCGCCACCTCATAAACTTGTCCAGATGACAACCACATAGATAAACCCCTTAGTTATCCTCCCAATGCTATTTGGAAATTACTTATTGGTTATCGATCCGTTAATGGGTTTGGGTTCCACGACCCTGTGCTATGCACCAATGCATAATTAATATATATATATA